>JAOTOM010001985.1:0-86562 GCA_034440615.1 Ashinkailepas kermadecensis | reverse complement strand
AATATGGTAGAAATTTGGTTGCAGAACTTTTCTCAAATCATACGCAATGGTCACTTTAATTTGCTTCCTAGCAAATATATTTGTATTCCACTCACCAGGTGAGTTATAATCTTTTCCCATTCTTTCCAGTGAGCATTTGTTCCGACACATTTTATTCTCATGCATAGACAAGGTCGGATTTGTGCATTGTAATCCGGCGTTTGTAGAGGAATATTTTGTAGTCATCCAGTATGGAGAATATTTGTATTCAAACCTTATGCATGGTAACTGAACTTGCACCCATTTCAGTGAATTTTGAGCACTTTTCCTTGATCACAGCAGTTCGTTGTCAAAAGTTAATAACTTAGGAACTTCAACTTCCAGATGAAAAACAACAAATAATTGTCTGGAAAGGATAATGTCCAGGATCCCCAAAATCTAGGATCAGCCTATTTTTCCAAACATTTACCTACCTACCTACATTAACATACAGCAGTTGTTGAAAACAGTTTTTCCAGACCAGCTAGACCCAGGGCATGATGCTTTCTTCCTTGGTGAATCTTGCATGGATTGTTGATGATACATGCATAAATGAACATTTATGTACAACACCATTGTGATCTAGGAATGCCCTCCTGAAACTTGCAACTCAACTGAAACTCTCCTGCCAATGGGGAGAAGAAGCTATGGAGCACTTAGCGCCCCCTTGACTGTCCTTTCTTCCGCTCTTGAACGAGGGTGACAACTTGAAAATGTAAAATGGATGGTAGAGGGAGCCTACCAATATCAGGAACAAGCCCTTTATTTTGGAGGCATTTGATGGTGAGCCTGCCGGAAATGGCACATTGTTGGGCAGGACGATTATTACTGGGTCATTTAGGATACCCTTTGATGAAGCTAAAGAATGGGTCTTTCAATTAGAATACGTCAAAGTACCCTATATTGCCATAAAATATGCAAGATAGCATAGAAAAAGTCGGTAAAATTGGGTGTAAACCAATGGTGAAGGGAAACCTTGAAGCCTGCTACCAAACAACTTCGTGGGGGCAACAGACCAACGCAATCATATTCTGTGCAGATACCTATTGCAGTGCAGAACCTGGGTGCCATGTTGCAGTTAGGGTATGTGCGTCAGGTATGTGATTCAGGTTGTGTGTGCATCATGCTGATGTGGATTGAGGTATTGTGCACTCATTGCTTTGCATATGCATTGACAACCATTCATTTCGTTAATCTGTTTGAGTCAATTTCCTTATGCACATGCACGTTCATTTATCAGTAAATATCAAGATCAAGGTAAAATGTGATTTTGGGATTTTTTTTGGTAATTGTATGCTTTCTGACATGATGAAGATGATGCAGTCACTCATCTTCACAGCAAATGATTACTTTTAAGTCATATACCCTAGGGGTAAATATCAAGATCAAGGTAAAATGTGATTTGTAATTTTTTGTTGTTGTAATGGTATGCTTTCTGACATGATGAAGACGATGCGGTCACTCATTTTCAGCATGATATATAAAATGTATCATAGCATAATATAATCTAATCTAACCCAACCTAACCTAGCCTAACATAACCTAACCTAGCCTAACATAACCCTAACCTAGCCTAACATAACATAACATAGCAAAGCAAAACATAACCTAACCTAACCTAACCTAACCGGAAAACCAGTATACGCAATATGCTATATTTGTAGAGTGAAGATTTTGCTAGTGTATTTCTTTGCCAACTGAAAAGTAATCATTTGCAGAGAAAATAAGTAATCGCATCATCATTTCCACATTCAAATACCCCATATGAAAATAACAAAATCCAAAGTCACATTTTACCTTGATCTTGATATATACCCATTTATCTGTATATTTATCCTATATATCAACCATTACAGTGCATTACGAATTATAAATAATGTGAGGTGAAAAAGTTATAGCAAAAATAATATATCAAACAGATGTTTCGATGTTGGAGCATCTTCGTTAGTGTGAATAAATACTGATTCCCTTCTTTAATTAGACAGATGAAGATGAGTTGACATCAAACTGTCTGTCAAATAAATTATTTTTGCTATAACTTTGTTTTCACCTCGCATTATATATATATATATATATATATATATATATATATATATATATATATATAAATATATATATATATTATATTATATTATATATATATATTATATGTATATATATATATAAATAGTCTGTGAGCAGTGCACACAAAATCATATGGCTTATGAGTCTGATAAACATTGAGTCGGATCTGAATCGATTCAAATTTATGTTTGAGTCGTGAGTTGAATCGGATCTCTGTAGCTCTGAGTCTGAATTGAGTCGAATCAAATAATTTTGACCTGCTGTGAATCATGAGTTGAATCGGATCTCAAGATCTACGAGTCAAATGTGAGCCGATTCCAAAAATTTGAGTCGAGCACAAGTCTGACCCAGTGAGCCAGATTTCGAAAGCGGAATTTGAACAGGATGTTTTGTGCGAGTGACCAGTTGAGCTCAGTTGAGCAGCATGTTTCGTATGTTGGTGTTGGGGTTGCTAAGATGAACAGACAGGCTACATTGACTGATTTTTGTCAAGAAGAATAGTAACAGGAGGTATGTATTTACACTGGCGGATCCAGGGAGGGGCCATTCCGGCCATGGCCCCCCGAAGCGCTTAAAGGGGGGCATGGTGTCTTTTGCCCCCCGAAACCAACAGAAGTAAACTAAATTAAAATGCAGTAACCTTTGCCGAGGTTAAAAAGTAGCGTCTGGATGAAAGAATCTCCAATTGTAAATAATAATAAAAATTGTTTGGAAGCCAGTGTGGTAGCATAGTAGATTCTAACACACATCGAGGGTTCCATGCTCTAAGTTCTGCTTACAGCAAGAGTTGACAAAATCGGATCCGCCAGTGTGTACACGTGCATGAACGTTGACGTGGTACAAGACGTTGAACGAGAACGTGAACGTTTTGGTAAGCAAGAACAAAAATCCGGTGACATAGAAACGGTGGAGGTAGGCTGGGGCCCCTACACAGGAAACTATGTTGTCAATTATTATTTTTTTTCTTCAGATGGGCCCCTTTGCCAAATAGTGGTCGAAATCCGGTGCTTTTAACCAAAAATAGCGGGAGAAGGGGCACCCTCCAAATCCGTTCGACTCCTCCCCTGATGTAATTCCTAGGTACGCCACTGGGGGATGGGGAGGGGAGGGGCTGACGCCGAAAACCGAAAGTTGCCCCCCCAAACCGGTGGGCTAGATCCGCCAGTGTGGACACCCCCTCCCTCTCCCACTCTGCAGCCGATTATTTTGCTCAAGTTCCTACACAGTATCATCATGATCATGAAATGGCTCAACTGTTCATAACCATGCCTTCGATTCACTTCCCTAGGTTTGGAGTTTATGAGAACTTAGAAACATGTCACCATATCGTCTCTAAAGCGAAAGGTGTCGCAGTATTTACTGTAAAATGCATATTATGTGTTCCATACATTACATAACAGCATTGCATGTGTGCGGGATTTAGATTTGACTTGGGGTCAAAGTGCTCGAGGATCATTATCGTCCTTTGCACAATCCGCACTTTCTCACCCCCGACATCCGGAGACCCGAACCAAAACCCACGTTCGTCCTCACGCCCTATACTGCACCTCCGTCTGGTACGAGACAGCTACGGCTACAGCTACGGCTATGGGAGCATGGATGTCAATGATGGGTAAAAAGATGGCCAAAAACAGTCTCCGACTGGAGCGTGACGGAGGGAGAATGAAAACAGATATCCAGTCAGCCCCCCCCCGAAACAAAAACAACAAAAATATTATTTTTTTTAAAACATTCGGATCTGTACGGCGAAAGCATCGGGAGCGAACAGTGACGCTGCTCGGTCTAGATCTGGGCATATCTACGGAATCACGGACAAATATATGCGGACGAACTTTTTACGGCAGTGGTTCACGATAGCTCGGCAGTTTGTGGTAACCACGTTAAGAAGAGAGCCAGTCGAATAGGTCGAATAGCTACGGCTGCAGCTGCAGAGGCTACAGGGCTGTCAGCTGGAGACGGTGCAGAGGGCGGTCAACTTCGGCGCTCGGGTCGCTCGGGAGCACGACGCCGAGACCATGTCTCGCCGTCCGTCGACACGGACATCGGACATGCTTCGGACGTGGACTGGCGTGGAGCGACCGGCCTCGTCAACTGGCGCAACTTCTCCGGGGTCTTCAGGGCACCGAATGACCCGCGTGCTCCCACCCCCTCAGTGATGTTTGTCCGCCGTTCTGGGGTCTCGCAGTGACATCTGACGACCCCGGCTGGAGGTCCAGAGCTCCGCTACCGTTCCGACTTCTCATGTCGCGCCGCATCTTTTTCCTACCGTGCAGCTGCCTCGTGGAACCGCCTGCTGCCGGCCGTCACCGGATCTGGATCTCAAAATGGGCTATCGGTAATTGTAGTATTGTGGAAGCTGATGGTGACGGTTTTTTGTTTGTATTTGAATGTGCCTGTATGTGTTGGCTTGTTCTGGTTTTGCTCGCGTGTTTCTATACACTCATCACGCCCGTCCGGTGACGACGTACTGCATTGACGAATCAAATATTCATTCCTAACAGACGCTCTCTCTCTCTCTCTCTCTCTGTCTCTGTCTCTGCCTCTGCCTCTGTCTCTGTCTCTGTCTCTGTCTCTGTCTCTGTCTCTGTCTCTGTCTCTGTCTCTGTCTCTGTCTCTGTCTCTGTCTCTGTCTCTGTCTCTGTCTCTGTCTCTGTCTCTGTCTCTGTCTCTGTCTCTGTCTCTGTCTCTGTCTCTGTCTCTGTCTCTGTCTCTGTCTCTCTCTCTCTCTCTCTCTCTCTCTCTCTCTCTCTCTCTCTCTCTCTCTCTCTCTCTCTGTCCCTGTGACCGACCTGAAAGCGGACTTTGCAGACTTGGAGGCACAATTTCAACGTGTGATTGTGGACTATCTCACGTTCAAACTTTTATTTGCGGAGATTTGAATTGTGACTTGCGTAAACCGGACTCAGACTCAGGCAGGCGTACGCTATCTGATTCTATTTCCGATTACTCGTTATCTCAGTGTGTGACTTCGCCCACCTATTCGACTGGCTCTCTTCTTGACGTGGTTACCACCGACTGCCGAGCTACTGTGAACCACTGCCGTAAAAAGTTCGTACCTTTAGTCCGCTTAGATTTGTCCGTGCTTCCGTAGATATGCCCAGATATAGACCGAGCAGCGTCACTGTTCGCTCCCGATGCTTTCGCCGTACAGATCCGAATGTTTTGCTTCGTTATTTTGTTGTTGTTTTTTGTTTTGTTTGGGATGGGGGCTGACTGGAGGTCTGTTTTTCATTCTCCCTCCGTCACGCTCAAGTGGGAGACTGTTTTCTGGCCATCTTTTTACCCATCATTGACATTCATGCTCACACCAGGACTGATAAAATCAGGAACCCTAGCCCCCCGGATTGTATCTGATGGAACCAAAGCTGTGTGTCGCCGCCGTGGTGCGCTGGCTGTCTTTGGACATCAGTCTACGGAGTACAGGAACGCCAACCGAGCTGTACGATCGACGATTAGGCGTGATGCCGCGACGATGTTGAGCGGCGCATTCGTGAGTACGGGCGGAGGTCAATGCGGTGCCATATCAGGTCATTCGTCGGCGGCAAGCAGGTCATTCGTAAGCTGCCCGATGGGACGGCTGATGACAGTCGATGTTTTGTCGGCGTGGGCCCACGTGTGGCTGGCGAGGTTAGGAGTATGGGCGCGACGCCGAGTATTTCCTGCCGTTTGCCACGTGCCGGTGCCTGTGCGTTCACCATGGTGCCGTTGTCGCTATCTGGGCTGCGAGCCGTCGTCTTCGGGATGAACGGCTCGTCGTCCCGCGACAAGGACGTCATCAGCATCCACATGTTCAGGGTGTGCTTTGACTCGATGGGTGTGTGCTCCTACATTTGGTCAATTCCAGCATTACCCAATCCGATGTTCCTCACTCTTCGAAACACTCCCTCGTTCATTCCATCTTCAAATCCGGTGGTCCCTCCAGCCCTTTCAATTTCCGTCCTATCTCCATCGTCCCAGTTATCGCTAAAATTGTGGAGCGTGCCCTCCACCAGCAGCTCTACAATTATCTGTCCGAAAACCACCTCCCTCTCCAACTCAGAACAGTTTCCGTTCTCGTAACTCGACGGAAACCGCCCTGGCCTCCATATCTGACCAGATCTTATCCGCATGTGACCATGGAGAGGTGTCTCTTCCCTGCTTGCTAGATTTGAGCAAATGCTTTGATGTGACAGGCCACTCAAAACTCCTGTCAAAATTAAGTCTCCACAGCATCGATACATCCTGGTTTTCGGCTTATCTTCAGAACCACACCCAGAGTGTCAGCCTCACTGACAGTCTGGGTGTCGTCCAAAAATCTGGCCCCCTTGCCCAACAGCATCGGCGTTTTTCAAGGATCATCTCTCGGACCTGTCCTCCACTGCGTCTTCGCTAATGACCTCAGCCTGTTCGCCGAAGACGCAGTACGCCATAGTCCGATACGCCGACGACACCCACGTTTTGGTCCGTGGTAAAACAAAAAATATGAAATTCAAAACGTCGTCGCTCACATGGAAACAGTTTTGGCCTCCCTTGACATCTGGTTTCGAGCAAATGGACTGAAAATTAACGCTGCTAAGACTCAGCTGATGCTCCTGGGCAGCCCAAAATCTGCGTACCTTCCCGCATAGCACGGTGAAATTTCGCGATCACAATCTACCCACCATTTCGGAATGCAAAAATATCGGGACTTTATTTTCGATCGCCCGCTCAGCTGGAACTCGCACATCTCAGAAGTGACTCGGTGTTCGGCGTTGTTTTGGAGTTCTGGTTCGTTTATCGCATCTGAGAGGGCACCCTCCATCTGGCGTCATCTTCGCGCTGGTCAATGCCCTGGTCTTCTCGCAGATCCGCTACTGTATTTCTGTGTACGACAACGGAACCAAAAAGAACCTCTCTCGCATTAAAAACAATTATGAACTACTCAGCAAAAGTAATTTTCGGCCGCAAAAAGTTTGACCATGTTTCTGATCTGCTGAGGAGACTGGGCTGGCTCATTGCGGAGAACCTGGCCAGGTACCACACCCTGTGCCTCACGCACAAGGTGCGCCGTCATGGAGAGCAGGAACCACTGGCTCATGGTCTCACTACTGAGGCGGAGATTCGTGGCCGAACCACCAGTCACCTGTATGGCCCCCGGTCCGGCACCGATATGGAGAAGAGGCGAATTGACTGCGGAGCACCGCTGCTGTACAACTCATTGCCACCCGAGCTGCTGCGGCGTCCCGTGCCGATCTTCGGTCGCCACCTACGGCGGCACCTGTCCAACGTGCGGCCCGTGCCGGACTGATTTGTTGCTCGCCCTGCTGTATTTCATTATTACATCCATGACCACTGGTTTAACTGCTGTTATTTCGATCTTTTCTGCCCTGCTGATTTATAATATTAACGCGAGGTAGTGATAGCTACACGTTCATCGTGGACTACGTCCATACAAGTCTGTATCTGTACCTGTATCTGTATGAATGTCTCAGCCCCAGATGTCTCATACAAGTCTGTATCTGTACCTGTATCTGTATGGATGTCTCAGCCCCAGCTGCTGTTGGCACCAGTCGACCTGCCACCTCCAGAACAACACAATACATCATATTTTGCGATACTGGAATGTAATTGGTAAATGCCCTATGATGCACAGGCAGATCAAGGAGGGGAACATTGGGGAATGTTCCTCCCCTCCCACGCGACAGGGATGCGACGCCCCTCCCCACACCTCCCCACCCGCCCAGCCAGTTGTTCAGCCGACGGCGCTTGTTAGAGTAGAAAAGGCGCTTCTTCGGACCCCCCTCCCACCATGAAATGTGTGAGGAGCGTGCCTAAAGCCGCAGCCAATAACGCAAACACTGTGTTTGCTGAGGTGTAGACCGCACTGTGTTTGCTGAGGTGTAGACCGCACTGTGTTTGCTGAGGTGTACTGCGGACCGCACTGCACGTGCTACGCCCGACACCTGGCTTCAAAACAACTGCAACCCTGACACATAAGTTTATTTAATTATGCTACCGGAGGGAACAGAACTGAACACTTACGACATGTGCCGCTAAAACCAATCACCCCACACAACGCCCAGCTTCGCACACGGGAAACAAAGGCCGCAAACACGCCCACTGCAAGCTCTTCTCTTCGATTGATAGAATACTTTGCGTGTGGAGGGTCGACCGGAGCGGGGGAGAGGAGTGTATGCAGAAGCACAAGTGGCCCTCCTGCCTCATCGTTCCGCCAAAACACCGGGCTCCGGACTACATCGAGGGCGAACAACAGCACTGACTACGTCTCCACTTTTGCCCGGCACAAATTCCCTCCGATACAGGTCGCAATTCAGAACAGTTAAAGCCAAGGTCCGCAACTGAAAACAGTGTCGACCACCCCGTGTCCCTCCCAGACTCTTACCATCTCTCACCACTCTTACTCGCTCCTCTCACCGCCGCTGCGAGTTCCTCTCATGGCCGGGGCTATTTATCACCGACCATGATACCTCTGTGACTACCTCTCGCCGTGCACTCTTCAGACTCGGCACGGCGCGCGGAGTCCGAGTCGACCCGACGGACCGTCAGGGTGCCGGCGGCGGTGGTACCGAGGTCACCGACAATCACACCATACATCTCTGACGCACGGTGTCGACCGCGACACGCGCCCGCGCCGCCCGACACGACACTCGACCGACACTCGACCCGCTGCCGACCCGCTGCCGACCCGCTGCCGTTCGCACAGAATCGCCGGACGCGGCGTACACAGCAGACACAATCCCAGAGCCGGCCGACGAACATCAACAGCGGAAAACCATGGAATGGCCACGTGACGAAACACAGCCGTCTGGAATGCTACTAGCGCTACAAGGTTGACGTGGCGTCCTAGACGCGACGCGATCGTCCGAGACGATCGTCATGGTCCCGCCGCGACCGCACGGACGCGTGTCTCCACATAGCGGCCTCCTCTTTGGCGTGTTGGTTGCCGACGTCGGCGTACAGCTGCCGGCGCAGCTGCCGGCCAGCTGGCCGCTCTCAGCTGCCGTCAGTTCCCTATTGCACGGTGTGGGGTGGGGTGGTGGGTGGGGAGGCGGCGTACCGCCGGCCGCCCGTGGTGTGTCCGGTTCAGCCGTGCTCAGTTACCGGCGGACACGCTGCAAAACGCACACACCATCAGTGATGGCGACACTCGACAGCCGCCGCCGTGATTGGCTGTCTCCAGCACACACGTGACGCTGATTGGCCACGTTCAGCACACACGTGACGCTAATTGGCCGTCTCCCGCACACACGTGACGCTGATTGGCTGTCTCCAGCACAGACGTGACGCTGATTGGCTATAGCCAGTACCAAAGTATCAGTGATTAGTCAAATCTAGACAAAGATGTGAGCGAATGGAACATTCATACACCAAACACCAATGACAGGGACAGATCTCGGATCGTTGCAGACGGGAACCAAACGAAACGAAAACGCGTGATGCGAACAGCTATCCAAAACATTAAAGGGAAATATTGGGAGTACCATTAAGAAGCAGGTTAAAACTTTCTTTTAAAAATACAACACGAAATGACAGAAATAATACAACTGCACAAAATGACCTTCCAACAAACGCCAGTGGATGTTGCACCTATATTGCATCTGCATTGGTGCTGTGCGCACACCCGTGACAATACCCGAACACTCAGCGACAGTGCCAGCACTGGGTGCAAGTCTCAGCGCATCCCTCATTGGTGCTGTGCGCACACCCGTGACAATACCCGAACACTCAGCGACAGTGCCAGCACTAGGTGCAAGTCTCAGCGTATCCCTCATTCAATCAAGACAATTCAGACGGCGGTAGCGGCGTCGCTAAGAGCCGACTTCTTGAAGCGACACACCACCCTCCGAACAGAATCCCACGACACACCACCCTCCGAACAGAATCCCACGACACACCACCCTCCGAACAGAATCCCACGACACACCACCCTCCGAACAGAATCCCACGACACACCACCCTCCGAACAGAATCCCACGACACACCACCCTCCGAACAGAATCCCACGACACACCACCCTCCGAACAAAACTTCACCGACACCGAGGCGCGTGCTGAACACCCAAAAGCAGCCGAGAAAAGAAGCGGACGAGGACCGGAGAAGGTACACCAGAGAGGGTACACGGTGTGTGACTGGCGACACACCTCAGCTGCCCGCCCGGCTACACAGCACCCCAGAGGGGCCGGTGGTCAGGGTACACCAGCAGAGCCAGACACAACCAGAGGGGAGTTGCTAGCAGCAGGGAGGCGAGACACACGTCAACACTGCCTACCTGACCGATCCGGAACCTGAACCGGCAGCGGGGTACAGACACAGCAGGTCAGAGGGGGGTACAGACACAGCAGGTCAGAAGGGGTGCAGACACAGCAGGTCAGAGGTGGCACAAAATGAACAAAATGCACAGAATAAAACAGAATAAATAAGAGCTTCGTAAGGACATTACGTTCAAAGGAGGGAAGTGGTGGAGCTAGCCAGATATATTTTAAGGGTCATAACCATACTTAGGTCGAATCAATTTCACGTAACTGTCTTTATCGCGCTCTGACAAGTCAGCCGTGCCTCTCGCCATACCCTTTCTCGCCGTACCCTTTATCAGCAGCATGCTCTCCGCGAATGGTTGCATTGCATATTGCATATGATTAATTGCACGCAGTCGATTTTTTCCGCAGGTCAGTGGTTTAAACGGAAATTTTGTTGTAAAATGCACGCAGAAGCTTTTCGATGTAATGTGCCATGAACATTTCCCCACTTAGAACTTCTCGGAGATGTTAGCAGAAAGGCAGTGTCGAGCTTTAAGGAGCTCGCAATCAAATTTGACCACCAGAAATACCGGGCAAAGGGATGAAGAAGAAGAATCTTCTGCTATTTCACGACACGTTCAACTGCCGGATCACATGGCGTCAGCCTCTCACAGCTTCTCACAGCCTCTCACAGCTTCTCATAGCTTCTCACATCGATTGCTCGCGGGTGGACTCGGTAATCCCGCTAGTTGTGGGATTCGGACCCAAGCTCTTGCCATCAAAAGTACAACGCCCTACCGAGCTACCACGACCTTAGGTAAAACAGTGATAAAACGAAGAGAATTCGCGCATAAAAATGCGAGTACAATAAATCGGAACTACCAGAACACCGATTGAATGAGAGCAGCGACTATTCCAGAAATCATGGCATATTTTGTCACACCTGTTGCATGATATCCCAATGATATCCCTTCTATTAGAATATACATGTAATTCACATGCAGCTTCTCATTTAGTTACTTGGGGGAGGAGTTATTGAGCACCCACTGATCAGAAATCCTCTAAACGGGATTCCAAACTCTACCCCTCCGTCACCCCAAGAACGTTGGCTTCGCGAGCTGTTTTTTTTTTGTTTTGCAGAGGATACCAATATCACCACCTAGAATGTCATGTGGTACCCCACCCCAATTTTCGACGTACACTGCCTTCATAACAGGAATGGCACTTCATCGAGTTTTATCAGCCTTCACCAAAAACAATTGAGATCCAGTCTGCTACAAGGGGCTCCAGCCATCCTTCCTGTTCGATGCTGAGCTCGAGGTTGGTAAGCCACACCGGAAACTATTAGCACTAAGGTTCCCACCAGCCGCCGCACGGCCCCCTCCCAGCATGGTGGTCCTCAGCAGTCCTCCGGATGGTTCCAAGTGCGGTTCCCTAGCACGGTCTCTCAGCACACACTAAGCACACCCGTGCCAGCCAAAAGTCGGGCAGTTGAGCGGGTCTCGTGATCGTCAGGTCGGCGGTTCGAATCCCACAAACGACCGCAATTTCGGCGGCCTCGCTCCAATTCAGCATCAGGGAGATTGGCGACCCTATTACGGCAAAGAGATAGGTGCATCATATGCAGTCCAGAGCAACGCAGCTCTGAGCACTGGCATCTGATGTTGTCTGGGCAGTGGGTGGGAATGTCCACCGAAATCTAATGTTGTCTGGACAGTGGGTGGGAAAGTCCACCCGACATCTGATGTTGTCTGGACAGTGGGTGGGAAAGTCCACCTGACATCTGATGTTGTATGGGCAGTGGGTGGGAATGTCCACCTGACATCTGATGTTGTCTGGGCAGTGAGTGGAAATGTCCACCTGACATCTGACGTTGTCTGGACAGTGGGTGGGAAAGTCCACCTGACATCTGATGTTGTATGGGCAGTGGGTGGGAATGTCCACCTGACATCTGATGTTGTCTGGGCAGTGAGTGGGAATGTCCACCTGACATCTGACGTTGTCTGGGCAGTGGGTGGGAAAGTCCACCTGACATCTGATGCTGTCTGGACAGTGGGTGGGAATGTCCACCTGACATCTGATGCTGTCTGGACAGTGGGTGGGAATGTCCACCGTCCACCGCCAGATCTACACAGACAGCGGCCGCGTCAGCTGGGGGTACTCACGTGATCACATGAGGGTCGTCGGTCAGTACCTGCCGAGAGGAAGTGCCGTCAGCACAACAGCACGAGGGTTTCCTCACGGGTCAAATTATCGGCTAAAGTTATCACTCAATTTGAACTGCAGGTAGCTATATGAAGCCTGGTTAGCTCGGTGGGTAGAGCGCTGACCTCTAAATATCTCCCCAACTTAGCACAACGGGTTCGAGTCGCTTCATGTGCTCGCTGTTAACGCCTTCGGTTGGGATGACCAGTTGGTAACTGACGAGGCAAGGTCGGGAGGCAGGCACCAGGTGGCCGTGTCCGTCTAGGTGGGTACGTTAACATCTGTCAAAATTGTGGTATGGGACTGGAATTTCCCGATCGGGAAGGTGTCAGGGTCAATGCAACAAGCTTGTGGTTGGCATTGCCCCTGATTTTGTTCAGTCTCCGCAGCAAAAATGCAAACCAAATTAAAAGAATGTCAAGTGGATGGCTGGGTGTGGGCCCAGACAACAAGCCTCGCTCTCCGATAATGTCAGCCAGTTCAGCAGCATTTCAATGCATGCTTTTGTTAATAAAAACATGCATACAAATACGCGCATTTACTAGCGCCGCCGTAGCCGCCGTGATTTGGCCGTACCTGACCAGCCTGGGTGGAGACGGTGCTGACATTTATCGACGACGTCGAATACTTGCCCATCTGCTGCTGCAGTAGATGGATGGTGTGCTCCTTCTCCTCAAGCTGCTGCTGCAGTGCTGCCACCTGTGGGAAACACAAAAACTAAGTGCCGCACCGCCGCCACCTTTTGCGAGAGGAACACGTCGTGCCCGCCGGTGCTGCCATCTACCATTCGGCGGTCGTTTCGCGCAGGTCACCAGCAGACGCCCACAGTGCGGCCATGTCAGAGCCCGTCACGCGTGACTGACGTGTGACGCGCGCCTCGGCCGCCTTCGATACAGTAGCACGGGCCAGATGATCACAGCTGTCCGTGTCCAGATCCCCGCAGGCGTCCACACCCGGCCCTGCCCCTGCTCCTGCTCCGCGAGAGCCACGGCCATAGTCCAGTGTCCAGATCCCCGCTGGCGTCCACACCCGGCCCTGCCCCTGCTCCTGCTCCGCGAGAGCCACGGCCATAGTCCAGTGTCCAGATCCCCGCTGGCGTCCACACCCGGCCCTGCCCCTGCTCCTGCTCCGCGAGAGCCACGGCCATAGTCCAGTGTCCAGATCCCCGCTGGCGTCCACACCCGGCCCTGCCCCTGCTCCTGCTCCGCGAGAGCCACGGCCATAGTCCAGTGTCCAGATCCCCGCTGGCGTCCACACCCGGCCCTGCCCCTGCTCCTGCTCCGCGAGAGCCACGGCCATAGTCCAGTGTCCAGATCCCCGCTGGCGTCCACACCCGGCCCTGCCCCTGCTCCTGCTCCGCGAGAGCCACGGCCATAGTCCAGTGTCCAGATCCCCGCTGGCGTCCACACCCGGCCCTGCCCCTGCTCCTGCTCCGCGAGAGCCACGGCCATAGTCCAGTGTCCAGATCCCCGCAGGCGTCCACACCCGGCCCTGCCCCTGCTCCTGCTCCGCGAGAGCCACGGCCATAGTCCAGTGTCCAGATCCCCGCAGGCGTCCACACCCGGCCCTGCCCCTGCTCCTGCTCCGCGAGAGCCACGGCCATAGTCCAGTGTCCAGATCCCCGCAGGCGTCCACACCCGGCCCTGCCCCTGCTCCTGCTCCGCGAGAGCCACGGCCATAGTCCAGTGTCCAGATCCCCGCTAGGCAAGTCCACACCCGCCCTGCCCCTGCTCCTGCTCCGCGAGAGCCACGGCCATAGTCCAGTGTCCAGATCCCCGCTGGCGTCCACACCCGGCCCTGCCCCTGCTCCTGCTCCGCGAAGAGCCATGGCCATAGTCCAGTGTCCAGATCCCCGCTGGCGTCCACACCCGGCCCTGCCCCTGCTCCTGCTCCGCGAGCCACGGCCATAGTCCAGTGTCCAGATCCCCGCTGGCGTCCACACCCGGCCCTGCCCCTGCTCCTGCTCCGCGAGAGCCACGGCCATAGTCCAGAGTCCGCCCCCGAGAGCCACGCATAGTCCAGTGTCCAGATCCCCGCTGGCGTCCACACGCCCTGCCCTGCTCCTTCTCCGGGAGAGCCACGGCCATAGTCCAGTGTCCAGTCCGCTGGCGTCCACACCCGGCCCTGCCCCTGCTCCGCGAGAGCCACGGCCATAGTCCAGTGTCCAGATCCCCGCTGGCGTCCACACCCGGCCCTGCCCCTGCTCCTGCCCGCGAGAGCCACGGCCATAGTCCAGTGTCCAGATCCGGGGGCCCCACCCGGCCCCTCCCCCTCCTCCTGCTCCGCGAGAGCCCGGCATAGTCCAGTGTCCAGATCCCCGCTGGCGTCCACACCCCTGCCCTTCCGGTTCAGATCCCCGCTGGCGTCCACACCCGGCCCTGCCCCTGCTCCGCGAGAGCCACGGCCATAGTCCAGTGTCCAGATCCCCGCAGGCGTCCACACCCGGCCCTGCCCCTGCTCCTGCATAGTCCAGTCGACCCGGCGACCCCCCCCCCGGCCCTCCCCTCCCCCTCCTCCGCGAGAGCCACGGCCATAGTCCAGTGTCCAGATCCCCGCTGGCGTCCACACCCGGCCCTGCCCCTGCTGCTGCTCCGCGAGAGCCACGGCCATAGTCCAGTGTCCAGATCCCCGCTGGCGTCCACACCCGGCCCTGCCCCTGCTCCTGCTCCGCGAGAGCCACGGCCATAGTCCAGTGTCCAGATCCCCGCTGGCGTCCACACCCGCCCCTGCTCCTGCTCCTGCTCCGCGAGAGCCACGGCCATAGTCCAGTGTCCAGATCCCCGCTGGCGTCCACACCCGGCCCTGCCCCTGCTCCTGCTCCGCGAGAGCCACGGCCATAGTCCAGTGTCCAGATCCCCGCTGGCGTCCACACCCGCCCCTGCTCCTGCTCCGCGAGAGCCACGGCCATAGTCCAGTGTCCAGATCCCCGCTGGCGTCCACACCCGGCCCTGCCCCTGCTCCTGCTCCGCGAGAGCCACGGCCATAGTACAGTGTCCAGATCCCCGCTGGCGTCCACACCCACTCCTGCTCTTGCTCCTGCTCCCGTTCCTGACCCGTGAGAGTCACAGCCATATCCGTTAGCTTGTGTTATTAATATCTCTTTTCGATGTCAGCCGCATTACTTGCAGCTTCTTGCACTCAAGTGCCTTCTAGATCATGATTGTCTTGATCAACCCCTACGCCAATAACTCATGACATCGTCAAAATATGACAGACATGACATAAGACATGACCAGACATACATCCTGACAGAAGTACAGCACAACCTTTCATGGCGTCGTGGCATTGGTCATACGACACGTGACACACGGACATACCTAAACGTGGATCGCTTTCAGTGTATCTAAATTCGCAATTTTAGGCGTCGAGGCAATGATATATCGCATACAATTTAAAATTGATAGCTTCCAAATCCTGAATAAAATAGCCCTCAAAATCGTAATTTGGTCCGATTTCAAGGTAAGGAATTAGCTACATGTTGCTTCAGTTCCATTGTATGTCACAAATAACCGAGGGATAATTTATTATATTTACATCCTGACGCTTAACTGAGCGAATTTGGACACACTGATCGCTTATCGAGAGTAATATCAAGACCTTTGTGATGTCCACCAATCAGCGGTTCCCAAACACACCGGCTGACCAATCAGCGGTCCGCACTGGCTGACCACTGGGCCACCGCCCACCCTGGGTCTGGGTCGCGCCGGAGACGCCGGGTCTGGGAAGAGACCGGAGGGACTCTGGATCTGTGATGGGGCGGAGACTCAGGTACAGGGATGGATCGATCACCCTTGATCCAAGGGAGGGCGGGACCGTCACCTGTCGTTTGAGGTCAGCGTTTTCGGCCGCCAGGTCGGTGCCACCATCGATACTGCGCCGGTCGTCAGTGGACAGCTGCGACTCACTGGAGACGGAGGTGCCGCGGCGGCCCGACTGTGGGCCAGACATGACACAGTGGTACACACAGCAGTGGGGAGTCAGCCCCACACCACACACACCCACACACAACCGGAGAGTGGGGGAGGGGGAGACGGAGGTGGCGCGGCGGCCCGACTGTGGACCCCCAGCGGGGGCGGCACACTCACAGCCCGAGCCGCCTGCACAGTCGCCAGGGACACCGGGACCCACACCGGGACCCTCCAGCGGGGGCGGTACACTCACGGCCCGAGCCGCCTGCACAGTCGCCAGGGACACCGGTACCCTCCAGCGGGGGCGGTACACTCACGGCCCGAGTCGCCTGCACAGTCGCCAGGGACCCACACCGGGACCCTCCAGCGGGGGCGGTACACTCACGGCCCGAGTCGCCTGCACAGTCGCCAGGGACCCACACCGGGACCCTCCAGCGGGGGCGGCACATTCACAGCCCGAGCCGCCTGCACAGTCGCCAGGGACACCGGGACCCACACCGGGACCCTCCAGCGGGGGCGGTACACTCACGGCCCGAGCCGCCTGCACAGTCGCCAGGGACACCGGGACCCACACCGGGACCCTCCAGCGGGGGCGGTACACTCACGGCCCGAGTCGCCTGCACAGTCGCCAGGGACCCACACCGGGACCCTCCAGCGGGGGCGGTATACTCGCAGCCCGAGCCGCCTGCACAGTCGCCAGGGACACGGGACCCACACCGTGCTCAGCCGTCGGCCATCCACACGCGGCCGATGCAGCTGTCTGGCGCCCCAGTCAGCGGCGCCAGCCGTGGTCGGGCGGCCACCTCGGCGGCTAGGCAGGTCTCGCACCAGCTCAGCTGGGCGGCAGCTGACGTGCGGTGGCCGACCGACCACACACATTGTCGGCGCTGCACAGCCTCAGAGGCGGACATTGACGGTGCTACATAGCCTCACAGGCGGACATTGACGGTGCTACATAGCCTCACAGGTGGACATTGACGGTGCTACATAGCCTCACAGGCGGACATTGACGGTGCTACATAGCCTCACAGGTGGACATTGACGGTGCTACATAGCCTCACAGGTGGACATTGACGGTGCTACATAGCCTCACAGGTGGACATTGACGCAAGAGCGGATACTCGCTGTACCCAACCATAGCCACAGTATTTCCTTCCCACACAACCAGAGCAAACACGAGAAGGCAACCTTGAATTACACGACGGTACCACAAAATAAAGCGCATGCAACGTCATCCAAGACGGCGAATGGAAAACTGCAGTGACACTACAAAAGAAAACAAACAAAAAACTCAGCACGACCACATTTCAGTAGAAAGTTGCTGAGGCTTCAGGTCACCCCATCATCACAGGAACGATACAAGGTCCGATCAGTATCACACCCCACTGCTGAGTGTCATCACGTCCCACGGCTAAGTGCCAGCACGTCCCACGGCTGAGTGCCATCACGTCCCACAGCTGAGTGCCATCACGTCCCACGGCTGAGTGCCATCACGTCCCACGGCTGAGTGCCATCACGTCCCACGGCTGAGTGCCATCACGTCCCACGGCTGAGTGCCAGCACGTCCCACGGCTGAGTGCCATCACGTCCCACGGCTTAGTGCCATCACGTCCCACGGCTGAGTGCCATCACGTCCCACGGCTGAGCGCCATCACGTCCGGCGGGTACAGCGGACTGCGCTCACCTGCAGCGTCTGCTCGAATGGGTTGGCAGTTTGCGTCTGAAAAGAGAGGTTCGCTATTGTCTGGCAAATGTCGCGCTGATCGTCAGCAGAAGAACGGAAAGGCAAGCGCGTGCCGTCACGCCTTTCCTTCCACACCAATGTCGAGACCATCTCCCTCAGACCATCTGACCATCAGAGACAGAGACAGAGGCAATGTCGAGACCATCTCCCTCACGGACAGGCGGAAACATCAGCCCCGTCCACCACCACTGGCACCACTAGCACAAGCACTACCACGCCTATCGGTGAGCACAAAACTGATATTCTTAAAGCACGTATTGGAGCAAAGACAACACTCATATTTAGATGCAAAGGAATATGGGTGTACAAAAAAAAAAAAAAAAGAAAAAAAAAAAAAATAAAAACTAAAAATTGGGGGGGGGGGGAAGGGGGATGGGGGTTTTTATAATGGGGCAAAAGGGGGGTTTTGGGGTGGGGTTTCGGTTTGGGTCCGGTGGGCTGTGGGGCGACTTCGCGCCGCAAATACACCGCCGCAGGGCCTGTCGTCGTTCTGGTCAAATTTGCATGGCTGGTTAAATGGCGCTCATGGTTCCTGCCGTTAAATCTTGCTGACGGTAGGAAGGCTGCTGATTGGTTTAGTGATTCGAACCCGGCCAAGTGAATAAAATCAGTGTTGCCAGATCGCTGACGCGGCTCACGGCAAAAGAGCAGTTGCAGGGTCAGCAGGTGGCATGGCTGCGCCCATTGGTTATATGAACGAGGAAAGCAACAGACATGAAATAACATATGGACAAGTGAGTAAAATAATGCGTCCGAATAGCTTTAAAAGCTATTAAATCTTGCATATTTTGAAATACGTCGTACAAAAGCTCCTTGAAAAGAAACTGGACCGAGTACAGCGCATAAGTCTCGTTTGCGTCGCATATGCACTAACAGAACACAAGCCGCCGAAAGCAGCTAACTGGGATGGATATTATGGTTGAAGCAACGTCACAAGCTGCATTGAACGGCCATCTTTTTGTCCCCACGCAAGACGAATAATTCAGTTCGGTAGCAAAACAAGCCGCTTATGACGACATCTGCCGAGCGGAAGGCGAACCGTTGATACCAAGCTCCGCCACCGGATGTCGGCACTCACGTCCTGCAGCACCCGGCGCAGTTTGTGCAGCATCGTCTTGGCGTGGGTGAAGTCCTGCGCCATGTACATGTAGGTGTCGCGGTCGATCAGCATCCAGTCGCCGCCGTCCTGCTGCGAACTCTGGAGGCGGTCAGGTCACGTGAGCTCAGGTCACGTCAGACCAGATCTGGTCAGGTTGGAGCTTTACTTAACGTGTTGAATAGCACCAGGTCATATCAGGTAAGTCAGCTCTTCTACAGCATCCCTTAGCCATAGACTCGCCATCCAAGGCAGTGCCTGCCTTTGGCATAGGTAGTACGTGCCTTCAGCACAGGTGATGCTCGCCTTTAGCACAGGTGATGCTCGCATTTCGCACAGGTGGTGCTCGTCTCCCGCACATTAAACCTCGCACGGCTGGGGGTCTGAGCCACCTTCGCCAGGCTGGGGGGGGGGATAGATACATACCCCCTCCCCCCCCAGGTATCTCACGAACCAAGCAAGATAGAACGAATCTGAAAATTGCGTCGGATAGCTCGAACAAATTTCAGTCGAAAGTACTTCGGTAGTTTTTACGCTAGGATTTTAACTTAACACTCGCACAGCTGAGGGGGATAGATACCTACCCCACCAAAGTTTTCCCGCGACAGCGGGAAAACGGCGCGCGGCAGGACGCTGAAATTTGGCATACCTTACAATTAGCTATTTTACCATTACAATTAGCCAAAAACTCGAAATTAAAATTTGCAAAATGTTGGATTTTTAAAATTTGTAATTTTTATTTTTTTATTTTTGAAGTAGGTATACGAACCAAAAATATGACGTTCTAAGTCAACTTAGCATTATACAAAAGTACATAGTTTGTCTGCAATGTTGATGTTAGTTTAGATAAAACTACAAAGTGCAAAAAATGACGTCATCAAAAAATCAAAATTCGAAAATTCTGAAATTGTACGTTTTGGCGCTCAGTCAAGATAAGCAAACCCTGAAAGTGTCATTGTAATATCTTTATTATTGAAAGCGTGGCGACTGCTTAAATATTTTTGGAGGTGACCTCACTTGGAAGTGACCTCACATTCCCGCTATAGCGGGAAAACATTAGGGGGGGTAGGTATCTACCCCCCAGCCGTGCGAGGGTTAACAAGGCGGTGGAGCTCGCTTGAGCCACCCTCCACTAGCTAGGAAGCTGCACTCGATGGCCGTCAGCGATTGTTCACAGCTCCGCCATTCAAGAGCTGGCAATGTCTCACTGTACCCTCCCCCTGATTAGTTCTGCCGTGACCATCACAGCCCCCCCCCCCCCCGTGATCAGTCGCTCCGCGACCACCACACGCGTAGCGCGACGCCCAGTAATCGTTCGGCGCGTCTGATGACACACACAGCCACACTCTGTGCCCACCTTCGGGTACAGACCATTATTAGGCCATGTCAGGTCATCGAGTCATGAGGTCATGAGGTCATGAGGCGCCGGCCAGGACACATGAATGGTGCGCTTCAGCGGACATCCTTGTGTTGGTTTTGTTCACCTCATTTTATTTTCATTCACCCCGACGAACTTATTTCAAGAAAAAATGCAGACACCGTATTTTACGGCCTGAATTCTAATTCCATCGCTATTTGCTCTCTTCACCAGTGTGCAGTGGCCATTGCACGTCACATCTGGTGTAAACTGCCAGGGGTTGACCTTACCTGACCTGCCAACGATGGTAAAGGTATAATATACACAAAGGTAACGGCATAAAGGTAAAGGTAAAGACACAAAGGTAAGGTACCAAGGTGAAGGTAAAGGACAAGGTGGATGGTAACAGTTTTCAATCAAGTATGCCTTTGTTTACTACTAAGCATGTCTTTGTCAAATGAGATGGCGATCGGTTCGTTGTACGGTAATGTTCACGTGTTGACACTTTGTTTGTGGTTGTATCAACTACATGGGGTGCACAGGTGGTTGAAGACATCAACACCGAATTTCTCGCCGAAAGTACCTGTGACCTGAACCGGAGCATCATCGGCGGAACGAAAGCAGACAAAAGAAAAACGGCATCACTGCATTCCTCTAGCGGCACACAACTCGTTACGTTTTTCCACTCCGTGGCTGAAACCCAATTAGAGGCGGAAACAACGAGGGCGTGGAACTGCCGCAGGCGAGGGTTTGTCCATTGTGTACACTCCCCCTCCCCTCTCCGTCACCTCCTCACTCCACAATAGAATCATAGGAGACCGACGGTAAATCCACGTGCTGGTGGCGCAGAGACAGGCCCAGAGCAGCGCACTGTGACGTTACGTTCACGGCACAGTGATGCACTGAACCACTGCGTACCATACACTGTGTGTGACATTGTACATGCGCACAATGGGTGATATTGTGAGTGTCGTATTCTCTATATGCACGGTGTGTGGAACTATGTATGTCCGCGATCTGCGGTATTCTGTATGTCGACGGTACGCGGTAATACCTTGCATGTCTAAGATGTGCGGTAGTCTACACGTGTAGGATATGCGGTAATACTCTGCATGCCTCCAGTGAGCGGTACTCTACGTGTACGATGAGCGATACTGTGTTCGTGTACGGTAGATTTGTGATATTGTGTTCGTGTACGGCACATGCGCGTGGTATTATGTTTGTGTGGAGTTTATGGGTGCATCGACTGCAGTGTTCACGCAGCTTGTGTTCGTGCGTGGTACGTGTGTGTGATATTGTGTTCGTGTACGGTACATGTGTGTGTGATATTGTGCTCGTGTACGGTACATGTGTGATATTGTGCTCGTGTACGGTACATGTATGTAAAATTGTGCGCGTGTATGGTACATGTGTGATATCATGTACGTGAGCGGTAAATGTGTGTGATATTGTGTTCGTGTACGGTACGTGTGTGTGATATTTTGTTCGTGTTCGGTGCATGTATGTGATATTGTGTTTGTGTATGGTGCATGTGTGTGATATTGTGTTTGTGTACGGTACATGTGTGTGATATTGTGTTCATGTACATTACATGTACGTGATATTGTGCTCGTGTACGGTACATGTGTGTGATATTGTGTTCGTGTACGGCACATATATGTGATATTGTGCTAGTGTACGGTACGTGTGTGTGATATTGTGTTTGTGTACGGTATATGTGTGTATGCGTGTGTGTGATACTGTGTTTATGTACGGTACATGTGTGTGTGTGTGTGTGTGTGTATGCGTGTGTGTAATACTGTGTTTATGTACGGTACATGTGTGTGTGTGTGTGTGTGTGTGTGTGTGTGTGTGTGTGTGTGTGTGTGTGTGTGTGTGTGTGTGTGTGTGTGTGTGTGTGTGTGTGTATGTGTGTGTGTGTATGTGTGTGTGTGTGTGACATGGCACTGGCGGCGCGGTCTCACCTGCCGTGGCGGCCGCAGCAGTTTGGTAACCCCCGGCTCCGGATCCGGTGACGGCCGGCCTCCGTCAGTGCTGCCACGGAGACGCATCCGCTGCAGCCGCGATATATGGCTCGACACACTGCAACAGCCGGTGTGTGACGTCACTGTGTGTGAGTTGCCAGTGTGATGGCATGGCGCACCAGTAGTGTGCCGTCAAATTGTCGGTAGCACGACGACACGGTGTGTCAGTGGTCTGACGTCACACTGTGACGGTAGTGTGACGTCAGTGTGATGTCACAACATGACGTCACACTATGCCGCCGGTGTAGCGGTATTGTGACGACAGTGTGTCGATATTGTGACGTCACAGCATGACGTCACACCACGTTGCCAGTGTAGCGGCAGTTTGGCTGGTTGGCTGGATTTTACGACGCGTCGACTGCTTTGGATTAAACAGCGTTGCCAATATCTCACGCCGATTCGTCGCGGGCGAAGAGTAGCGGCAGGTAGGACTCGAACGCACAACCGTTTGATTGGGAGACAAGCACCTCACCACTGGACCACCCGCCCCAAAATGCGGCAGCGTGGAGATCTGGTATGGTATTGTGGTGGCGACACCGCTCAGGAAGAAATGGGCTCGAATTACTGCTGTCCAGCGATGATCCGTCGACGGACTGACGAGGTGTACACAAACACCGTAGCCATGACAACACGAAACAAAATACAACCTGTTGGCGGAGTGCACGCCACGTACAAATTGATACTCTTTACTATCATCATGTGCATGTAGACAATCCTAAGATCATTGGCACTCCAGTGGCAAGGATCTAAGGATCATGTAGGCAATCCTTAGATCCTAAATGTCACAATTACTGGAAATTCGTAGTAACAATGATGCAATAACAATACTAGATAAGGATTAATGTTTTTGAAAGCATCTACTTGATTAGGTATTCTATTTATTCGCCCTATTTGAAAACCCAAGGATAAAAACAACACTCTAGGTGAGAGTGTTGGTAAAGTAAGGTAAGGCTGATTTTAAGCATGGTGCAAGCCCACCGGTGGAACTTTCTGTCTATCATGGGAGAAGGAGCTGAGGCGTCACTGCTGCGGTTTGGCATTAGGCCGGAAAATGTTCCCGAGACCAGGTCGGGTCTTGCACAGTGTGCTGGATTCATTTCTCGTAGAGAAGACGGTAACATGCAAAGACATCAAAATCACTGATGACGTTGAAACAAGTTGACGGCATGATGGAAGATTACGGGCAGAAGATGATATTGACACATGAACACCGCATCTGCTGACAGGAGTGTGATGGCACATATGCCAGGAATCGAGTACGGTGCAAAATGATCAGTTATCACAGTAATATGTTGGGATGTTTATTGGGCATCAATTCAGGAAGTAAAAACTCTGACTGCCGGAGGTCAGCATGACTTCCTAACAGGTGTTGTTTTCCGCGTAAGTGTCGGAATTCCCGGCCATTTGTCTTGCATGACGCCTCAGGCTGCGGTTCAGATCTTCAGACGCATGAGTTGTCGCAGGTGCATCGCCTCACCTACTTTCGTTGGGGCCTCGTCTTCTTCAGCATTTGTAGATCTAGCACGGATCACGACGGAGTTTCCACCCATTCCCGATGCTCGATTACGCCCAAGGCGGTAAGTATGTCGGATGAAGTTGACTTCTGATGCGCATCGGCAATTAAGCATGCCGTATAGCTAGACCTACACCGATGTGTCTGGACTGGTCCGGGACCCCGGCTCCGAGCAGAAACGCTCGCCCGTCGGCCGGCGCCTGCCCACGCCGACGTCGGCAGTTGACGCCGCGAGCCCCGGCTGTCGGCCGCATGGTTTGGCTTGGTCGGCTCTGACGCGGCGGACGGCCGGCACGTGTTGTGCCATGTCACGTGGCACCGTGTCACACCGTGTAGTATGTAGCCGCTGCACATGCAGGGCGTGGCCGGCCGGCTGCTTCATGTCCGTGGCACCGTGCCCCCGTTAGTATGTAGCCGCTGCACATGCAGGGCGTGGCCGGTCGGGAGTCGTCGACCGCGCCCCTCCCTCCGATGTACGTCGCGATAGGTGGTGCGGGTACGTGACTGACGTATGTTTGGGTACGCCATCCCATCCCCCCGCCGAGGGCGCGCACTGCTGTCACTGTCACTGGTCAGGCAGACGGAGATGTGACGGCGGAGGTGTGCAGATGTGCAGACGTGCACACGCTGGACGGTGCACCGCCACTGGTGCCGAGAGGAACTTCATGGCACGAGCTGCTGACAGACACGTGCCAGTGTCTGTCCAGTGACGTGTGCTGAAACTGTCGTATGAAAAGCTGTCGCCGTTTTGCTGCTGATCAGTCCGTTAAATAAAATGGCAAACGACGGCTGTTGCATTTGCGAACAAGTTGTCGCGAAGCGAGATCAAAGCCGGACCATGACATCCAGGAAAGCAGAACTCACCTACTGCTCCACTTCTAAGCATGTCGCAATAGCATCGTTTGTGATGATATATGATTATTATGTATGATTATTATATTCGCCGTTTGTGTACAGTTGTGGCAAGCACGACTCATCGTCAGCAACATGGATAAAAACGGATACCCAACCCGGCATGCACGTGGCTGAGCGGCGTTCGGCTCCACCACGCGGTAAAAAACGCCGATGCACGCCAACACACCTTGTAATTCCGAAACTGACGTGGAAAACGACACCTGTCAGTGCCTTGTGGTGATCAAACGCGGGGCGAGTTCTGACTTCCTGAATACAACTCACGAGACTTCGCAACACACAGTAACTGTTCGGAAAAGTAACGTTGGAAATTGTTGTTGAAAAGAATTGTTGTTGGAGAACGTAACTGTCACTTTTTCGCCATACTCGATTCCTAAACCTGTCACCACAATTTTGCCAACAAATGGCCGTTCATCTGACATCATTTGCCCGCGATTTGATCCTTGACTTGTTAACACGTCATCAGAAGCTTTGACGCCTTCGCCTGCTGACCCGCACACCACGAACACTTTACTCCAGCACACTGCTGTACTGCGAGCGTGGGAAGCCGCGGTCAAAGTCACGGCTACAAATGGCCCTGCCCAATAATCAATAGCGGTCGCACATGTGTATGACACACCGTCGAAACGCCTGCTCGCTGGGCAAGGACGTCGCAGCGTGTCAACACCAAGCAAGGTCACGCTACGTCACCGAGTAACGTCACAGTCCGAGTTACGTCACAGGTGCCACTCAGTTGTGCTCCGAACCACGACGAAAAGTCATCGATCAAAACCCGGAAATGACACACGAGTATAAGCCATGCTCGCTTGTATGCACCAGTCATGTGCCGGAAAGGCGCGCGCAATGCCAACGTGGCTGTTTGGGCGCTCCCATGGTTACCTCGCGTTCTGGATCGAGAATTGCAGCGCGTTTGGGACCAGGTGCATACAGCCGCACAATGCCAAGCTGGGCCATTAAAAAACACTCAGACCACCACCGTAAGCGGAGTTGGCAGGTCACACAGGGCAGCCGCATCGCCGCACCACGTCTCCAGGTCAAAGGCCACTCGGCTGTCGCCCGCAGAGGGCGACGACCTCGACACGACGACGGCCGCTGGTGCGCCTTATAAAAGGTGACCTCTGACACGGCGGCGGCGACTGAGGTGGGCCACACAAGGTGACCTCTGAAACGGCGGCGGCGACTGAGGGAAATGACACGGCGGTGGGCCAGAGGTGGGCCACACAAGGTGACCCCTGACACGGCGGTGGCGACTGAGGTGGGCCACACAAGGTGACCTCTGAAACGGCGGCGGCGACTGAGGTGGGCCACACAAGGTGACCCCTGACACGGCGGCGGCGACTGAGGTGGGCCACACAGGGTGACCTCTGATACGCCGGCGGCGACTGAGGTGGGCCACGCAAGGTGACCTCTGAAACGGCGGTGAACGCTGGTGCAGCTCACAAAAGGTGACCTCTGACACAGCGGCGGTGACTGAGGTGGGCCACAAAAGGTGACCTGACACGGCGGCGGCGACCGAGGTGGACCACACAGTGACCTCTGACACGGCGGCGGTGACTGAGGTGGGCCACAAAACTCGAAGTGACGCCTGTAACGGACCGGCGGAAAAACCGCCGCCGCCGGAAGTTGTAGTCGTCACGAACAATCGATGCACTGCAGGGGCGGGAGCGTCAGCTGATTCTGCCGCATGGTTCACTCCCGGCGCCGTCAAGGCACCTCCGTTCTGAAGATACCAACTGGCGGCAAATCCGCCAGCTTCGCAACAGCATCTCAATTCGCGATGACATTTCAGCGCAGATACTTTCTACAGGACCCCCCCTGTGTACCCTGTGGTCCGTAGGGAAGGGGTGAACTGACGTCAGGGCAACGCTTCCGCGGCAGCAGTCTATGACAATGACGCGTGCTCGTCACACTAGGTCGCCGAGACATCCGGAGTCAGTATTGTAACCCTTGGATTCCCCCGGCCAGGCTACGGGTTTCCATGGCCTCTCCTTCGACATAGCGTCATTCTGCCTGAACGCATCACTGACCTGGATCAAACAATACCAGGTCGGTGAACTCCGGTAAGATTACATCGGGTCAGACTACACTGTGTCAGTGATGAGGGGTAGCCTACATTTGGCCAGGGACCAGGGGTCAGACTACATCGTGTCAGGAACCAGAGGTCATACTATACCGGGTCAGTGATCAGAGGTCAGACTACACTGTGTCAGTGATGAGGGGTAGCCTACATTTGGCCAGGGACCAGAGGTCAGACTACATCGTGTCAAGGACCCGAGGTCATACTATACCGGGTCAGTGTCCAGAGGTCAGACTACACTGTGTCAGTGATGAGGGGTCAGCCTACATTTGGTCAGGGACCAGAGGTCAGACTACATCGTGTCAGGGACCAGAGGTCATACTATACCGGGTCAGTGTCCAGAGGTCAGACTACGCCGGGTCAGAGACCAGGGGATAGACTACATCGGGCCAGGGACCAGAGGTCAGACTACATCGTGTCAGTGACCAGAGGTCAGGCTATGCAGGGTCAGTGATCAGGGGTCAGACTACACAGTCAGTGACCAGGAGACAGACTACACCGGGTCAGTGACCAGGTGTCAGACGACGCCGAGTCAGTGACCAGGTCACCCGAGGTCGGACTGACAGCGCTGGAGTGGCACATCACTACAGCACGGTGCGACCGCCACACTCCCAGACGCATCACGATCGTGACGTCACCCAGTGGCACCAGGTCACCCGAGGTCGGACTGACAGCGCTGGAGTGGCACATCACTACAGCACGGCGCGACCGCCACACTCCCAGACGCATCACGATCGTGACGTCACCCAGTGGCACCAGGTCACCCGAGGTCGGCCGACGCGGCTCCAGCTCACCTGGCGCTGCGGGCCTGGGCCCGCGACGGTGCCGCCTGCTCCCTCATCGCGCGGCCGCTGCACGCCCGCACCCGTCTGACGTCACGCTCCGACAGCTGACGTCACCGCTCAGCTGACGCCGGCCTCCACGGCGTCACGGCACCGGCACATCACCGTCACGGCACCCCACTCCCGGCCACAGTATCTGGGCGGCTCGGGGGCACTCCCGACGCGCGCTCCCGGACAGCTCGCACGGGGAGCTGTCCGGAGTCGACGGGGCGGAGCGGCGCGCGCGCACACACGCTGGCCGCACGCGTGGCCAGGTCAGAGTGGCGGCCGCGTCCACACCGGCACACCCACCGGACAGTCGACGACGCCGCCGCCGTCGGCCGTCACGTGTCACACGGACCCCAGCAGCCGATCCTCGCCGTCCGACGGGCCGACCGTGCCGGCACAACAGCCCACGGTGCAGCAGTCCTACAGCCCACGGTGCAGCAGTCCTACAGCCGACGGTGCAGCAGTCCTACAGCCGACGGTGCAGCAGTCCTACAGCCGACGGCACAGCAGTCCTACAGCCGACGGTGCAGCAGTCCTACAGCCGACGGTGCAGCAGTCCTACAGCCGACGGTGCAGCAGTCCTACAGCCGACGGTGCAGCAGTCCTACAGCCCACGGTGCAGCAGTCCTACAGCCGACGGTGCAGCAGTCCTACAGCCGACGGTGCAGCAGTCCTACAGCCGACGGTGCAGCAGTCCTACAGCCGACGGTGCAGCAGTCCTACAGCCGACGGCACAGCAGTCCTACAGCCGACGGTGCAGCAGTCCTACAGCCGACGGTGCAGCAGTCCTACAGCCGACGGCACAGCAGTCCTACAGCCGACGGTGCAGCAGTCCTACAGCCGACGGTGCAGCAGTCCTACAGCCGACGGTGCAGCAGTCCTACAGCCGACGGTGCAGCAGTCCTACAGCCGACGGTGCAGCAGTCCTACAGCCGACGGTGCAGCAGTCCTACAGCCGACGGTGCAGCAGTCCTACAGCCGACGGTGCAGCAGTCCTACAGCCGACGGTGCAGCAGTCCTACAGCCGACGGCGCAGCAGTCCTACAGCCGACGGCGCAGCAGTCCTACAGCCGACGGTGCAGCAGTCCTACAGCCGACGGTGCAGCAGTCCTACAACCGGCCGGCAGGGCAGATCGGACGCGCGCTCATCTCCGCCGCCGTCTCGGCCAGCCGGCACGGCGCCGGTCCACGGCCGCCCAGCCGAGACACCGCTACGCCATCTGCGGCGTCTCCAGCAACGCCATGACGCCGCCGCCGTCACTGCCGACGTCACTGTCCGTCCACGACAGGAGAGGTCGGGTCGGGTCAGGTCAGGTCAGGGTCGGTCGGGCCGGCAGCTACGGCGGAGCGGCGTCGACGGCGGCCGCGAGCGTACTGGTCGGCGTCCCCGCGCCGCCGCCGCCCCCGCTGCTGCCGACGGCCGGTCGGTGGGCGCCGTCACGCCTCACATCACACGCGTGACGTCACCGCCACGGGCGGATGACGTCACGCGGTCGGCACGCTCCACAGACGCGCTCTGGCCGTCACACCCGTCACCCCACCGGGGGTGAGGTCCCTCTGAGGGGGTGGTGGGAGTTACCCCGTCATCCCTGTCACCTCACCCCTCTGTGGTCCCCTCTGACAGGATTGTGGGAGTTACTTCGTCACCCCTGTCACTCCACCATTTAGCTATTCAGGCCATCATTTAGCTTAGCGTTGGCATATCACGCGTTGACCTCATCGCCTCGTTTCAGATATATTGGGCTGTGGACCGAGTCCATTGGATACGGCCGGGGCCATCGCCACCGCTCAGCTGACTCCGACACACACAGTAATGCTACAGCAATGGAAAAGGCCCCGTGACTGCGGGATCAAGACCACGGCCCCCGCAGATAGCATGCTGACAAGTCCTTGGTTGACCTTCTGTATGGCTGGCTGACACAAATGTAGATGTTGATAACATAAAAGTGAATGCAATCCACGTAAAAGGTCACGGCAGAAAGCTGCAAACTGTCAGACAGGCTGATAAATACATCGGCAGTCAAATGTTGTAGTACAGCCGTTTCGGAGCTGCGGTCCGCCAGCCGTCCGGGCCGCATACCACCGACCCTGGGAGAGGAGCGAGGGCCGGGGGAGAGCCAGGGGGGGGGGCGTATCGAGCAGAAGCGGCGATCAATGTTGGCCAGCTGCGACCCAGTTAGTGCTGACAATTCGGGCGGATTTTGCCTACATATCCGTCAGGATCGGCCTCCTATGCCAGCGGTACACCGCTTCTGGGGTGGGGTGGGTGGCGGTGGTGGGGGATGGGGGGAGGGATTGACGCGCACTTGGGCTGGCATTCTGGAGAGTCGACTCCCACGAGCGACGCCAGTTGTGTGGAGTTCAGCTCGAACTCGTCTCTCCACAACATGACGCAGCGCCGCCGGCGTGGCCCGCGCACCCTCAACCCCAAACCAGCCGACTTCGCCCAACTGTCACCCGGCCGGCGGCGTCACACTCGGGCCCGGCAGCAGTGGCGGGGCAGACAGCGACATCAAAAAGCGCATCCAATGACCAGGCAACGCTCAATCGTCTGGCAGACCCCCTCCCCCCTGACGCCGGTCACCTCCCCTAGTCAACAGTCCGGACAAGAACTCAAGGTTCTTCACCAGCCAGCCAGCTCTACATTGTCTTAGCTATCTTCCTCTAGACGACTATTGTCTCCACATCATCCAGGCAACAGTTCCGAAATGGTCAGAGCTGGGCGAAGAGGCCTACTGAAATACCCACCCCCTCGAATGGGTGACATGGTAGTGTTGGTAGGTTTGGGCACCTATCGGCCACCGCTTCAACTTGTGACGAACCGGGGGAAGACGTGGGGGTTCCGGGGGTGGTGGGTTTCGGCATCTATCGACCACCATATCAAGATGTGCCGACCCGGGGGTAGACGTGGGGGTCCCAGGGGGTAGACGTGGGGGTCCCAGGGGGTAGACGTGGGGGTGGTGGGGGGTGGGGGGGGTCGGCAACTCTCCGCCACCACGCCAACATGCGCCGACTTTGCGTTAGACGTGGTGTTCCATGGGAAGACGTGGGTGTTCCATGGGTAGACGTGGGTGTTCCATGGGTAGACGTGGGTGTTCCAGGGGTAGACGTGGGTGTTCCATGGGTAGACGTGGGTGTTCCAGGGGTAGACGTGGGGGTTCAGATCCGCTGGCGCCGTGTGACAATGCACACTGTCGCATTGCCTGACGGACCGCGGTATCTCGAGGCCACTCATTCACCGCACCACGCTCCGACCCGAGCCAAGGTCGGCCGCTTGGAAATCTGGCCGCGCTGGCAGCGATGACTTCACCACGGCGTACATGCACGCCGCTCGGCACAAAAACAAACAGGAGGTCCCAGCGGCCACCTCAGCACACCTGGCTGGGATGGGGGGTGCCACATCAGCACACATGGCTGGGATGTGGGAGGGGGTCACCTCAGCACACCTGGCTGGGATGGGTGTGCCACATCAGCACACCTGGCTGGGATGGGTGTGCCACATCAGCACACCTGGCTGGGATGGGTGTGCCACATCAGCACACCTGGCTGGGATGGGTGTGTCACATCAGCACACCTGGCTGGGATGTGGGTGTGCCACATCAGCACACCTGGCTGGGATGGGTGTGCCACATCAGCACACCTAGCTGGGATGGGTGTGCCACATCAGCACACCTGGCTGGGATGTGGGTGTGCCACATCAGCACACCTGGCTGGGATGGGTGTGCCACATCAGCACACCTGGCTGGGATGGGTGTGCCACATCAGCACACCTAGCTGGGATGTGGGGGGTGTCACCTTAGCACACCTGGCTGGATGCGGGGTGCCATCTCAGAAGAGATGGGGGGGGAACTTTCAAACGCAACTGATAATTAGGTATACCAATAATCCCAATGTACTTGAGATTTCTCGTCACGTCCTTTCCGATAATGTGATAGATGGGCAATGATCGCGATAATAGATCACATCACCAGAAACATGAGCACCCCCGTCCCCGGTTGCCGGATACGACAGTGCACGCAGATCAGCGGCGGTCAGAGACAACGCAGCTCTGCAGAGCCTGAACTGCCGCAGTTCCGCACCAAAGCCAGAGCGGAGCGCAAAGCCAAAGCCGGCAGCACCCCAGATGCAGGGTGAAATCTCTTCCCGCCTCTGTTCGTCGCTCGCGCTGCGCTGTTAAGCTCTTCCAGCGGCAGCAGGGCTTGCGGAAATCTGATGACGAACACTCTTTCGGTTCACGTTCCGAAGCGTCACCAGGTCAGGTCACATGAGGACATGTCAGGATGCAGGTCAAAGCAGATCATGTGAAGGCATTCGTGCCCGAACAAAGCCTCCCACCTCAGCCACTCTCGTCCCTCGCCTCCCCAGTGGTCACGCGACCACCGCATGATCCCAATGTGCCCGACATGTGGTTGACCACAGGTGGGGGCCGCACGGCCGTGTCCGGCGCGACTGGGAACGTGTCTCGCCGGGTCACAGGTCAACCGGAGCGTCGCCGCCGTACCGCTACCCGCGGTACGGGCCGGCTCCGCCTGTGACCGCCATGGCTCCCACGAACTGCTGGAAAACAATGGCTATCCGGCACACAGGGTTAGGCCAGCCGCAGTGCGGTTGTGGGGTCACCTCACTCCTCAGCACACGGCGTGCTCCTCTTGTGTAGGCTCGAACATGCTCTCTTGAATTAGAGGGTTCCTTTGTCTCTCTTGAATTCGAGTGGTCTGAACTATATTCACACCCTGAGATGCCCTCTTGAATTAAAGGGTTTCTCTTCGGGGAATTCCAATTCGAAGAGGATTTTGTTTTCTAATAGCAAAAACTCCTTTTGTACTATCCGGACGGAGCGGATCACTTTCAGGTGTCGGAATATCCTTCCGGAATGAATTACTTTGGCATCATTCACTGGCATATCCTGGCGTGTCAAGTTACGTGTGTTATTTCCGGAAAACAGCATGCCTACCCATTGCGAAATGCTTGCAAGTAAACAAACAGGACGTGACGTAACCGTCAGCATGTCTAAACAGCGTGGAGAGAGAGGTAAGTCTCCACAGGGTCACCTCGTCACCCCTGGCCTACACAGGGTCACTCGTCACTCCTGGTCTACACAGGGTCACCTCATCACTCCTGGTCTACACAGGGTCACCTCGTCACTCCTGGTCTCCACAGGGTCACCTCGTCACTCCCGGTCTCCACAGGGTCAGTCGTCACTCCTGGTCTACACAGGGTCACTCGTCACTCCTGGTCTACACAGGGTCACCTCGTCACCCCTGGTCTACACAGGGTCACTGGAAGTCTCCACAGGGTCACCTCGTCACTCCTGGTCTACGAAGGGTCATCTCGTCACCCCTGTTCTACACAGGGTCACCTCGTCACTCCTGGTCTACACAGGGTCACCTCGTCACCCCTGGTCTACACAGGGTCACATCGTCACTCCTGGTCTGCGCAGGGTCACCTCGTCACCCCTGGTCTACACAGGGTCACTGGAAGTCTCCACAGGGTCACCTCGTCACTCCTGGTCTACGCAGGGTCATCTCGTCACCCCTGGTCTACACAGGGTCACTGAAAGTCTACACAGGGTCACCTCGTCGCCCCTGGTCTACACAGGGTCACCTCGTCGCCCCTGGTCTACACAGGGTCACATCGTTACTCCTGGTCTGCGCAGGGTCACTTCAGTCACCCCTGGTCTACACAGGGCCACCTCGTCACCCATGGTCTCCACAGGGTCACCTCGTCACTCCTGGTCTACACAGGGTCACTTCGTCACCCCCGGTCTACACAGAGCCACCTCGTCACCCATGGTCTCCACGTGGTCACCCCGTCACTCCTGGTCTACACAGGGTCACCTCGTCACTCCTGGCTCTGCGATAACACGACGAATGATTTAATTGTGTGCAATTTTGTATTCGCCTCCGACACAATAACTAAATAATTTTAAGCACATCACCAACAATAAAAAAGATAAAAGCTAAAATATAACAACCCTCATTATGGTCATCAAAGTCAAACAAGCCTCTCTAATGAATACATTGGATACATTCGCTGCTTTGAATTATGACGTCGGTTTCCATATATAGCGTAATTACAACGCTCGGTGTCGCTACTGTGAAGTTCCACATCACGAACAACTGCTATTTATGACTTAGTAAGGGCAGTCAGTCAGTCATCCATTTTGTGTCAGGTGTCGGCGAGTCTGCGCTGGAGCTGATGACGTCGAGCACCGCGTGGCAATCAAACCAGCCAATGAATGGCGCTCTGCATGGACTTTCCCGATACCGGGCCGCCGGCAACCAGTAGCTGCTCATAACCCAAACACCAGCGGAATCAATGGCGGCGGCTCACAGCAGCACAAAACAGCCGTGGCCCGACGGCCAGGCGGGCGGCTGACGGCCGCGGCCGCGGCCGCACACCTCACCTCACCACACCACACCACACCACACCATCACACCAATCCACACCACACCACACCACACCACAACACACCACACACCAAAGTGCGTGCTGGAAGCACATTTTTTAGTGAACAATCTTGGTTGAGAAAATTGTTAAAAGGGTACCTATATTTAGGAAAATGGCAACATTAACAATAATCATAGGGCAATTGGTAGGGCAGGGCAAAAAGGACACAACTGGGTGGGGAAACTCAGCCAGTCTGATGGAAAATCCCCACCCAGTCCTCATGTCAGAAAATGCCCTGGCTGCAATACATAGTTAGCGGCGCCCCCCCCCGCCCCAATGGCGGCGCCACCCCGCCCCAGTTAGCGGCGCCACCCCGCCCCAGTTGGCGGCGCCACCCCACCACAGTTAGCGGCGCCACCCTGCCCCAGCGGCGGCCGGTAGCGTGGCCAGGGCGGACACATGACCGATTCCCGCCAAAATAAAAATGCAAGGCGCCTAAAGCGACGCTGGACGAGCGAGGGAAGGTGTTAAAGTCGCAGCGCAGTCGAATCTCGGTGACTATCAATCAGCCACAGGTGCACTGCCTCAAGTGCTCATACAGCCACGAGCCCTCAAGCACGCACGCAGAGCTGAAGTGGGTTCAGATGCGATGCGTTCTGCAAATTGCATTGCTAAAGCCAGAAATAAAAAGTGAAATAAAAGCCAGAAATAAAAAGTGAAGATACTTCGGCGGAAATACTGCAATGAAAGTTGACCATCCTCAAAAAGAAAAAGCAGAACTAGCTCTGAGTGAGAAAGCTACAACTTGAAATGCTGGTATTTCGCGAAACGCTGTTAAAAGTTTCCCACGAGCGGAAATGCCACTGCGAACCTTTCTTTGAACGCAATGAAGAGCACGTCATGAACAACATTGAAATCATTGGTAAAAATCCAAATTGAAAGAACACATGTGACACAAGTGACGAAATTAGAACGGGAAACGCTGTAATAAAAGATTCAACCGGTTTCAAAAGCGTGACGGTGGGACCGGGCTGGGCTGGGCCGACCAGATGACCTTGTTTGCCATGCACGCTCGGTATTCGCATTCACTCACAATAAATAACACGGTCATTTCAGAAAATGGCCAATCTAGATATGAATCTAGTATTGCCAATTTAGTATTGAACTCAAAGATCCGGAAACCAGACCCGTATCCAGGGATCGCTTCTGAGCACCACGTCACATTTAAACAGGTAAAATGATTGATGAATGAATGAATTGAACAGGTAACATTAGGACATTACATGTGGGTTTCAAAACAGAAATGTTGAAATCCAGCGTAGCTGTGGCCTGAACAAAAATTACGAACGTCCCCGAGACAATGACGAACGTCTCTGAGAAATGACGAACGCCCCTGAGACAATGATGAACGTCCCTGAGACATTGCTGAACGTATCTCATACCACGAAGAACGTCCCTGTGACGATGACGCAGTGTTAAAATAATGATTTCTCATTAGGTGTGAGATCTCGAAAGGACTACAGCAGGATGTCGAAATCGTAATTGAAGTAATGTTATATCTTGCTATGTCCCGCAAAACCAGTTTTGAGACAATTGTGTACATATGACTGTTCCCATTTTGCATGTTTAGATAGGAACCTAATTTGAGGATACCGATATGAACGAAAACGCTACAAACGCCTATGCTATGAAATGTTATTCATGACATAGCACATCATAGGTAATCCCTTCACCTGGAAGTGCGCTACGAGATGTTCATTATCATGATCCTGGATCCGTTATGGTGAGCAAAAGTATGATATTTGTAAACGAGATACAGTTAGAAAAGCATGAAGACTTCACAATCACGCATCAAGAAGCACGATGCCGATACTTCTTTGGGAAGGATGTCAATTGAGTGTTCAGTAAGTGGTATATTCCACCCTATTTCGCGGATAATTTATCACTGCAATGACGAGCGCCCCGGAGAAAATGACGAACGTCCCTAAGACAATGACGAACGTCACTTAGTCAATGACGAACGTCCCTGAGAAAATGACGAACGTTCATGAGACATTGCCAAAAGTCCCTGATAAAATGGTGAACACTCCTGAGACAATGACGAACGTTCCTGAGAAAATGACGAACGGTCCTGAGACAATGGCGAACGTCCATGAGGCATTGCGGAGGGCGGCTGGCCGCGACCTCCGGGACCACGGCCGGCGCCCGCCGCCCGCGTGACGTGGCGTGACTGGAGAGCGTGACTGGAGAGCGTGACTGCGTGACCCGGCCGTCACGCCCACGTCACGCCAGAGCACAGCGGCGGCGGCGAGACCGCGGCCAGATCGGGGGAGATGCTGAACAAGGCCACACTATCAGCACCACTGCCGCCGCCGCCCACGGCGAACGGTCGCTCCGCGCTCTTGTGGCATGCACAACGTGACATGGAAGCCCCTCCCCTACCAACACGATAACTCAACCGAGGCTACGGCACCTCTCCTGCCTGGCAGCTATCTGACCGACCAGTCCACCAGCATATGACGCCACCACTCTATATTTCAATGCTACGGTGGACAAGGCCCCTGTCGGAGGGCCCTAATCTTCAAGCATACAGCTGGCTTTCTCCGGACCGGGTGTCCGGTCTTAAAACATACTGTTGACGCTAAGACCAGTGGCCCGACCCCCCCCCCCTTGGTATTTAGACTTCAATTGACTTTCTCCAGATCGGAGGAACACCAAACGTCAAACCATTTGACTTTCCCTCGGCTGGAGGTACTCAGTCTCATAGGCGCACCGGAGGGGGCCCAGGGGCCCGCCCCCCCCCCATGAGACCAAAGTGCCCTTTTGGCCAAAAGTGCCCTTTTGACCGAAAAGTGCCCTCTTGGCCGGAATGTCCCAAATTTAGCCCAAAAATCACCTGCCTTATGTGCCCCGCCTGTGCCAAAGGTGCCCTTTGGGCCCAAAACTGCCCTTTTGGCCTAAAAATGGGATTCCCCTGTGCCCTTTCCTGTCCTATGCCTGTCCCAATTAGGTGCCCTTTTGATCTAAAAGTGCCCTGTCTGCCCTGTGCCCTGCCCTGTACCCTGCCCTGTGCCTTGTGCTGTACCGTGAACTCTGCCCTGCCCTGTGTCCTGCCCTATGCCCTGCCCTATGCCCTGCCCTGTACCCTGAAGCTTTCGTCGCTATTTTTATTATGTTACATGTTTGTGTACATGTCACCTGCCTTCAGGACCATCGCCTTCGTGTCTGCTGTTATCATCCTTTCCAGAAATCCACATCCTGCGTACTTTTACATCAAAGGTAAGCGGGCAACCTTCATCTCACGACATAATGCATGCAGGCTGCATGTTTTTGGAAATATTATTGTAAATACAAGGGTTTGGTGCTATAACATATAACGTGTCCCATGGAAAATTCACGCCACCCCCGCCCCCGGTCAGCAAACCTTCCAGTGTGCCCCGGGCCGCAAAGTGCCCTTTTGGAGCCGGTCAAGTGCCCTTTTGGAGCCGGCCAAGTGCCCTTTTCGGTCCGGGCCCCCCCCCATGGAAAAATCCTGGGTGCGCGCCTGCTCAGTCTTCAAGTCGACAGTCGACTGTCCCGCCCAGTTCCCAAATCTGCAGTCCCCAGATCGGCGGAAGCGGCCAGTACTCGGAGCTCGGATACACGGCGGGCACCCTGCCGACCGGAGGCGCCCGGTGGCTGGCTGTCACAGTTCCCAGCGGTGGTGGCGGCCACCGCCCCCCCCCCCCCCTGCAGCCGGTGCCGCCCGGACCAGCGACAGCTGCTGGCAGATCGATGCCGCGCCGAAACCTGGTGGCGAAGCGTCGGTGGCTGTCAAACTGGCCACACAACCAGGGGTTCTCAACTGTGGCAGGCATGCCCTCGGCTTTGGGAAAATGCGTGGTTGAGGGTACGGATGATGCAAGGTGTCCGAACTATGCGTTGACCTGTGGTGACCAGCTATGACCTCTGGTGACGAATCTGATGACAGCTAACGGTGTGTCGAAATTCGTGATGTTAGACGCCATGGCAAGCATATAAATACAACTTTCAATTATGGGAACTTCCAAATCGCGACGAATAGTCGACAATGTCGGAATTTGGTCTAATTCTGAGGACACGAATCAGCTGAATTAATCTCCATTTGTATTGGTTATTACAAAGTCTCAATTAAATATTATATTTAGTTCACATTTCAAGACCCGCTGAGTGAATCTGGATAAGCTGGGACGGCACGTGACTGGGATGAGTTCCAGGCGGTGCCGATGCCGTTTCAGGCGGTGCCGATGCCGTTCCAGGCGGTGCCAATGCCGTTCCAGGCGGTGCCGATGCAGTTCCAGGCGGTGCCAATGCCGTTCCAGGCGGTGCCAATGTCGTTCCAGGCCGTGCCAATACCGTTCCAGGCGGTGCAAATACCGTTCCATGCGGTGTCAATACCGTTCCAGGCTGTGCCAATACCGTTCCAGGCGGTGCCAATACCGTTCCAGGTGGTGCCGATGCAGTTCCAGGCGGTGCCAATGCCGTTCCAGGCGGTGCCAATACACCGTTACAGGCGGTACCAATACCGTTACAGGTGGTGCCGATGCCGTTCCAGGCGGTGCCGATGCCGTTCCTGGCGGTGCCAATTCCGTTACAGGCGGTGCCAATGCCGTTCCAGGCGGTGCCAATGCCGTTCCTGGCGGTGCCAATTCCGTTACAGGCGGTGCCAATGCCGTTCCAGGCGGTGCCAATTGGCACCGCAGGAGGTGCCAATGCCGTTCCAAGCGGTGCAAATGCCGTTCCAGGCGGCACCAATGCCGTTCCAGACTGTGCCAATTCCGTTTCAAGCGGTGCCAATGGCGGACTCTCCGAGCCAGCCACTGTCCCTGGGCAGTGTCCAAAACTGTTCACATCTGGATGGAAAATGGCGTCGAGCTGGGAAGGATTTTCCACTCCAAGCTCCAAATATCATGAGAAAAAAATTGCCCTCTTATCCTTCGCTGCTTTCGCACTCAAAATTGCAATCAAACAGCCACGTCCAATAATCAGGACATGGCACATTTGATTTTTGATTCTTTATGACGACCCCATAAATTTGATATTTTCTCCCAATTGGATATACGTGTCCATATGCGACCAGCACGACCAAGTTGAGAACCAGCCTCTGGACCCCCAACGAGTAACGCTTCCTGGCAAGACAGTAAACCTTCCTCGCCTTTTTCCAATCGGATTTTATGCAGACGGACATCAAAACAGGGAAGACGATCGAACCGCATCTGAACACACCGCAGTCGCACAACACATCAGCGGCATATCTCACCAGCTCACTAATTCCATCCAAATCGCATTTAATCACGGTCCGTGACCTGTGCGAACCTGGCGTTCCGCAACCCTGACGACGGCAAACCCGACAGCGCCCGGAAAACCCGACGTTTCCGGCACTATTTTCCCGGTCATGGTGGTCACGAGAAGTACCGCCCACACGTTAGTATGGTCCGTGACGGCGCTCTGATTACGCATGCCATATGTCGCGCCTCGTAGACATAGCCCTGCAACCGACAGGTGAACCATCGGTCGGTGGAAACGGTGCCACTGTTGAGAACTTGATAATTATCCCTGAATACAGAGCCGACGGTGACGTGAGACGCCACGCAATCATAATGAGAGAAACGCTTCCCCATGCCCTCTTTATAATGGCTTACGTAGATCGGAAGTTAGTAGAGTGGATTTCAAGAGCACCTCGGCCCGGAGAAGGCGGATTTGCCGGCCGGTCCGGCGAGGGTCAAGGACTGTTCACCACCAGCCAGCATCAAATGATGTTCGCTTGATAATGGCCCAGCATCCTGCCAGCAGCTGAACGGAAACATCGGCAGCAGCCACGCCTGGCACACACCCTGCCAGCCGTCCCACTGTTGCTGCAGCAGGACGTCCCACTGGTACTGCAGCAGGACGTTCCACTGGCACTTCAGCAGGACGTCCCGCTTGTACTACATATATTACAGGACAGGCCGAATGGATAGCCCTCCACTCCCGTACTCCCGTCCCAGCGGCCAGTACAGTTCTGACAGCACCTCGGTCAGGACGGACGGACGTCCCCTCACTCCTCTGCCCCGCCTCAGCTGGCCAGTACAGTTCTGACAGCACCTCACTCCTCTGCCCCGCCTCAGCTGGCCAGTACAGCTCTGACAGCACCTCACTCCTCTGCCCCGCCTCAGCTGGCCAGTACAGTTCTGACAGCACCTCGGCCAGGACGGACGGACGTCCCCTCACTCCTCTGCCCCGCCTCAGCTGGCCAGTACAGCTCTGACAGCACCTCACTCCTCTGCCCCGCCTCAGCTGGCCAGTACAGTTCTGACAGCACCTCGGTCAGGACGGACCGGACGTCCCCTCACTCCTCTGCCCCGCCTCAGCTGGCCAGTACAGTTCTGACAGCACCTCACTCCTCTGCCCCGCCTCAGCTGGCCAGTACAGTTCTGACAGCACCTCACTCCTCTGCCCCCGCCTCAGCTGGCCAGTACAGCTCTGACAGCACCTCGGTCAGGACGGACGGACGTCCTCTCACTCCTCTGCCCCGCCTCAGCTGGCCAGTACAGCTCTGACAGTACCTCACTCCTCTGCCCCGCCTCAGCTGGCCAGTACAGCTCTGACAGCACCTCGGTCAGGACGGACGGACGGACGTCCCCTCACTCCTCTGCCCCGCCTCAGCTGGCCAGTACAGTTCTGACAGCACCTCACTCCTCTGCCCCGCCTCAGCTGGCCAGTACAGCTCTGACAGCACCTCGGTCAGGACGGACGGACGTCCCCTCACTCCTCTGCCCCGCCTCAGCTGGCCAGTACAGTTCTGACAGCACCTCACTCCTCTGCCCCGCCTCAGCTGGCCAGTACAGCTCTGACAGAACCTCGGTCAGGACGGACGGACGTCCCCCTCACTCCTCTGCCCCGCCTCAGCTGGCCAGTACAGTTCTGACAGCACCTCACTCCTCTGCCCCGCCTCAGCTGGCCAGTACAGTTCTGACAGCACCTCACTCCTCTGCCCCGCCTCAGCTGGCCAGTACAGTTCTGACAGCACCTCGGTCAGGACGGACGGACGTCCCGTCACTCCTCTGCCCCGCCTCAGCTGGCCAGTACAGCTCTGACAGCACCTCACTCCTCTGCCCCGCCTCAGCTGGCCAGTACAGCTCTGACAGCACCTCACTCCTCTGCCCCGCCTCAGCTGGCCAGTACAGCTCTGACAGCACCTCACTCCTCTGCCCCGCCTCAGCTGGCCAGTACAGTTCTGACAGCACCTCGGTCAGGACGGGCGGACGTCCCCCTCACTCCTCTGCCCCCGCCTCAGCTGGCCAGTACAGTTCTGACAGCACCTCGGTCAGGACGGACGGACGTCCCGTCACTCCTCTGCCCCGCCTCAGCTGGCCAATACAGTTCTGACAGCACCTCACTCCTCTGCCCCGCCTCAGCTGGCCAGTACAGTTCTGACAGCACCTCGGCCAGGACGGACGGACGTCCCCTCACTCCTCTGCCCCCGCCTCAGCTGGCCAGTACAGCTCTGACAGCACCTCACTCCTCTGCCCCGCCTCAGCTGGCCAGTACAGCTCTGACAGCACCTCGGTAAGGACGGACGGACGTCCCCTCACTCCTCTGCCCCGCCTCAGCTGGCCAGTACAGTTCTGACAGCACCTCGGTCAGGACGGACGGACGTCCCCTCACTCCTCTGCCCCGCCTCAGCTGGCCAGTACAGTTCTGACAGCACCTCGGTCAGGACGGGCGGACGTCCCCTCACTCCTCTGCCCCCGCCTCAGCTGGCCAATACAGTTCTGACAGCACCTCGGTCAGGACGGACGGACGTCCCGTCACTCCTCTGCCCCGCCTCAGCTGGCCAGTACAGCTCTGCCAGCACCTCGGTCAGGACGGACGGACGTCCCCTCACTCCTCTGCCCCGCCTCAGCTGGCCAGTACAGCTCTGACAGCACCTCGGTCAGGACGGACGGACGTCCCGTCACTCCTCTGCCCCGCCTCAGCTGGCCAGTACAGCTCTGACAGCACCTCACTCCTCTGCCCCGCCTCAGCTGGCCAGTACAGCTCTGACAGCACCTCGGTCAGGACGGACGGACGTCCCCTCACTCCTCTGCCCCGCCTCAGCTGGCCAGTACAGCTCTGCCAGCACCCCGGCGGGAGGGCGGGCCCCGCACATGTGGCGCCATCTGAGCACCGCACAGAGCCACCTGCCGGTCCCGCGAGTAACCAGCAGCCTTGCGGCGTCTGGACACGGGAGCCGCGCCGGCCCCGGACGGCGGCGGTCCCGCGAGTAACCAGCAGCCTTGCGGCGTCTGGACACGGGAGCCGCGCCGGCCCCGGACGGCGGCGGTGACCGCGAGTAACCACCGGCCCTCCCGCGTCTGGACACGGGAGCCGCGCCGGCCCCGGACGGCGGCGGTGACCGCGAGTAACCAGCAGCCTTGCGGCGTCTGGACACGGGAGCCGCGCCGGCCCCGGACGGCGGCGGTGACCGCGAGTAACCAGCAGCCTTGCGGCGTCTGGACACGGGAGCCGCGCCGGCCCCGGACGGCGGCGGTGACCGCGAGTAACCAGCAGCCTTGCGGCGTCTGGACACGGGAGCCGCGCCGGCCCCGGACGGCGGCGGTGACCGCGAGTAACCAGCAGCCTTGCGGCGTCTGGACACGGGAGCCGCGCCGGCCCCGGACGGCGGCGGTGACCGCGAGTAACCAGCAGCCCTCCGCGTCTGGACACGGGAGCCGCGCCGGCCAAGGACGGCGGCGGTGACCGCAGTAACCAGCAGCCCTCCGCGTCTGGACACGGGAGCCGCGCCGGCCCGGACGGCGGCGGTGACCGCGAGTAACCAGCAGCCCTCCCGCGTCTGGACACGGGAGCCGCGCCGGCCCCGGACGGCGGCGGTGACCGCGAGTAACCACCGGCCCTCCCGCGTCTGGACACGGGAGCCGCGCCGGCCCCGGACGGCGGCGGTGACCGCGAGTAACCAGCAGCCCTCCCGCGTCTGGACACGGGAGCCGCGCCGGCCAAGGACGGCGGCGGTGACCGCGAGTAACCAGCAGCCTTGCGGCGTCTGGACACGGGAGCCGCGCCGGCCCCGGACGGCGGCGGTGACCGCGAGTAACCAGCAGCCTTGCGGCGTCTGGACACGGGAGCCGCGCCGGCCCCGGACGGCGGCGGTGACCGCGAGTAACCACCGGCCCTCCCGCGTCTGGACACGGGAGCCGCGCCGGCCCAGGACGGCGGCGGTGACCGCGAGTAACCACCGGCCCTCCCGCGTCTGGACACGGGAGCCGCGCCGGCCCCGGACGGCGGCGGTGACCGCGAGTAACCACCGGCCCTCCCGCGTCTGGACACGGGAGCCGCGCCGGCCCAGGACGGCGGCGGTGACCGCGAGTAACCACCGGCCCTCCCGCGTCTGGACACGGGAGCCGCGCCGGCCTCGGACGGCGGCGGTGACCGCGAGTAACCACCGGCCCTCTCGCGTCTGGACACGGGAGCCGCGCCGGCCCAGGACGGCGCCGGGCGGACACGGCGGTGACCGCGAGTAACCACCGGCCCTCCCGCGTCTGGACACGGGAGCCGCGCCGGCCCGGACGGCGGCGGTGACCGCGAGTAACCACCGGCCCTCCCGCGTCTGGACGCGGGAGCCGCGCCGGCCCCGGACGGCGCCGGGCGGACACGGCGGTGACCGCGAGTAACCACCGGCCCTCCCGCGTCTGGACGCGGGAGCCGCGCCGGCCCAGGACGGCGCCGGGCGGACACGGCGGTGACGTCACCTGTGACGTCCGACACGTCACAGCGCAATGTGCACGGCCGCGCCGACTTGCTCAGGCGATCTCAAACGGCCTGCTCAGGCAATCCCAAACGGCAATCTTGGCAACTTCAAACGGTCGCCTGAAACAGCTGTGCAAAGGCCATTAGTGGCCTTTGGCCGACTAACCCTTTGATCCTTTGACCCCGTGGCCAAAGGCCGACAAGGGAGCTGACAATGCCCCCGCTGGGGGCATTGTCTCGCTATATCTAGCCGAGTATCCGGTGATTTAAGGGTACTCCCGTGGCCGTTTGAGCCGGATTCAGTGTGAGTAGTTTCCCAATTGTCTGGCGCTGGTGTGTGGTAAGCCCGGGTTCACGGCCAGCCAGGAGTTAGTGGCATGTCATTGGTCGGTGGTAAGCCAAGGTGCAGGGTGCGTGGGACGTCAGGCACGACTGGTTTGATTACTCACTTAATGTCAGGCGGTATTGAAATATCGCTGATTCAAGCTGCTTTAGTTAGTTATTTGAGATATGTGGTGCTTCGACCAAAATATGTTATCGCATCCCGCCCGGGTCGGAAATACTGGGCACTCCTGGACGCACGCTCCGGAAAACGCACGTGGTTTCATAGTCCATTCTTGCACGCTAAACCCAGACCGGCCTGCTCGCTCACGTGACGGGGAGCCATGCGGCGACCGGTCAAGGTCATTTGGTCGACCTTGACCGCAACGTGAATGAAGGGCCTATGCATCCACTTGCCCCCTCAAGAGAGGGCGTCAAAACAGCCGGGTATTTTCAACGCTGCATCCGCCATCATTCACAGGGGACGAGTGGTCTAGGGGTAAGATGCCCGTCTCACAATCGAAAGGTTGTAGGTTCGAGTCTCACCTGTCGCTACTCTTCGCCCGCGACCAATCGGCGTGAGATTGGCGACGCTACATGACTCAACGGTCGATGTGTCGTAAAAAAAACAATAACCAACCAGTCCGGCTACATGTGAGGTGACTGTGCCAACAATCAGTCTGGCTACATGTGAGGTGACTGTGTCAACAACTAGTCTGGCTACATGTGAGGTGACTGTGTCAACAACCAGTCCGGCTACATGTGAGGTGACTATGCCAACAACCAGTCCGGCTACATGCGAGGTGGCTGTGCCAACAACCAGTCTGGCTACATGTGAGGTGACTGTGCCAACAACCAGTCCGGCTACATGTGAGGTGGCTGTGCCAACAACCAGTCTGGCTACATGTGAGGTGACTGTGCCAACAACCAGTCCGGCTACATGTGAGGTGACTGTGCCAACAACCTGTCCGGCTACATGTGAGGCGGTTCCGTTCCGATACTGTGTGGCTACATGTGAGGTGACTATGCCAACAGCCTGTCCGGCTACATGTGAGGCGATTCCGTTCCGATACTGTGTGGCTACATGTGAGGTGGCTGTGCCAACAACCTGTCCGGCTACATGTGAGGCGGTTCCGTTCCGATACTGTGTGCGCGAACAACACGTAGCGGCTGTCGATACCTTCACCAACTCAGCAGCGGCCGCTTCTGCCTCTGCTACCTTGCCAGTGCTGGTGCAAGTACGTGCGTAGTGCCACAGTGCGGGCGCTCCTGCGCCCCTGCCCTCCGGCACACGAGGTCACGGGGTCGTCATGGGCGGTGACGCCAGCCTCGACACTCACCCGTCGTCGTCCTCGCAGAAGGTGTCGGAGTCCTTCTCAAAGTCGGCCATCAGGTCGTCCGAGGTGATGGAGGTCACGGGCGAGACCAGGTGCGGCGGGTCGGCGCGGGCCGGCCGGGGCGCGCCGCGGGGTCTGCAGCCGCTCAGCACAGCTGGCGAGCAGGGGCAGGCCGGTCATCTCACCACCACCACACCAACACACCAACACACACAGGGTGACACAATGTCACAGCTGGAGAGCAGGGGGCAGGCCGGTCACCTCACCACCACCACACCACCAACACACCAACACACACAGGGTGACACAATGTCACAGCTGGAGAGCAGGGGGCAGGCCGGTCACCTCACCACCACCACACCAACACACACAGGGTATCACAAGGTCACAGCTGGCGAGCAGGGGCAGGCCGGTCATCTCACCACCACCACACCACCAACACACCAACACACACAGGGGTGACACAATGTCACAGCTGGCGAGCAGGGGGCAGGCCGGTCATCTCACCATCTCACCACCACCACACCAACACACGAACACACAGGGTGACACAATGTCACAGCTGGCGAGTAGGGGGCAGGCCGGTCACCTCACCACCACCACACCAACACACACAGGGCGACACAAGGCCACAGCTGGTGAGCAGGGGGAGGCCGGTCACCTCACCACCACCACACCAACACACCAACACACACACAGGGTACCACAAGGTCACAAGTTCACAGCTGGTGTCCGTGACATTTCGCTGAATGAAGAACGCGGTGGTCGTCGACAGACAGTTGGAAATGGTGGGTCAGTTGTGGGCTGGCGAGGCCCAGGTCCCGTGCTGACGTCACGGTCCGACGGCACGGCAGGGGTTGGTGTTGCAGGATTGGATGCAGGACACGAGCAGGGACGTTGTCAGCGAACGGACAATGCGATGGGGAGGGAAAGGATGCACAGCTGGGGTCCGCGAGCTCGCCAAGCACGTCACCAGCCACAGCTGGCGCCCTCACGGGGATGCTGCGTCTCACCTGGACGGAATCTCAAGACTGGATATTAGGCGCATTAGCACCAAGGCAATGTGTGTCGGTAGTCCTGTGTCCTCCTGGACGAAGGCTCAAGACTGGATATTAGGCGCATTAGCACCAAGGCAATGTGTGTCGGCAGTCCTGTCCGCCAGGACGAAAGCTCAAGACTGGATATTAGGCGCATTAGCACCAAGACAATGTGTGTCGGTAGTCCTGTGTTCTCCTGGATGGAAAGTCAAGAATGGATATTAGGACCGTTAGCACCGAAGCGATGTGTGTCTGTAGTCGTGTGTCCTCCTGGACGGAGGCTCAAGACCGGCTATTAGGCACATTAGCACCAAGGCAACATTTGCCGCTAGCCCTGTCCTCCATGACGGAATCTCAAGACTGGCTATTAGGCACATTAGTACCGAAGCCATGTGTGTCGGTAGTCCTCTCCTCCCGATGGCATGCTATGTCTGCCGACAACTAGAACTAGCACCAGCCAAGGTTCTGGAACTCCGAAATCTACGTAGAAAACGAAACCTACCAGGAACCTGCCTAGGCCTTCTGCGGAGAGTTTTGACTTTCTGAACTGATTTTCAGGTAACTTTACAATATACAATTGTCGTAACTGTTGATTGTTTCTTCACCGTACTCGTACCCTGGCATTTGTGCAACCACAACCTTGCCAGCAAATGCGTGTTCAGTTGTGAATGTTATCTTTTGCCCGCACCTTCTCTATCATACTACCGACTTGATTCGACGTCATCAGGGGCTTTGACGCCTTGCCTACAACCCTCCATTGTACGAGAGGTGATATACAGGAGATTGCTACCAGCAGCCCTCTAGTTAGTTAGTTGTTAAGCTTCTTGGTGCATAGGCTCCACTGGTTATACAACGTCGCTAACGAGTCCAGCAGCGTCGATAACGAGTCCAGCAGCGTCGATAACGAGTCCAGCAGCGTCGATAACGAGTCCAGCAGCGTCGCTAACGAGTCCAGCAGCGTCGATAACGAGTCCAGCAGCGTCGATAAGAGTCCAGCAGCGTCGATAACGAGTCCAGCAGCGTCGATGGCCTGACGTCCAGCAGCGTCGATAACGAGTCCAGCAGCGTCGATAACGAGTCCAATCGATGACCTGACGTCAGACCACTTGACGACAGTGAAACACATTGGGTAAGCAACTTCTACTGATGCTTCTGCATGCATGCCAAGGTAAAAATTATGTTAGAAGAGCATGCATATTTTTTTTAATAGGAAAATTAACCTGAAATGGCTAAAAATTGGCCGTGACCTCAGGTCGCTGATCTGACCTCAAAGACAAATCCGAGAATACGTTTTGGAGACACGGCCAAATTGCACTCACGCAGCAAATTTCACTTCAATCTCGTGTGAGTTAACGATCTTCAAACATTTTTGTACGTGGTCCTCTTTGACCTGAGCTAGGTCAACGGGCTTGTTGGATGGCTCTGGCCGCAGTCAGGCCACGAGAAGCGAGTTTCCGCCGAGCACCTCCCGACCGCGCCACTCGACAGGTGGGCGAGCCGGCGGCCACCTCGGCACTGACCAGGGTTGGATTTGTGCTTTGTAATCCTGGAGGTGGGGAGGACAATTTTGGAGTAATCGAATATGGACAGGATATTTTTCTTCCAATCGGTGAAATCAGAAGCTCAATTTGCGCCTTCAAGTGAATCTTGAGCACTTCACTATCACAGAGCAGTGCATTGTCAGACAGCACAATTCAACCTCAAAATGAAAAAAGCAGGATGATAATATTCAGGAGAGGATATTTCGTGTTCTGGATATTAAACCTCCATGAACAGCATGTTTTTCCAACCCTGATACTGACCTTCGTCCAGGTCGCTGAAGCTCTCGTCCTCCCTGTCGGCGTCGGCGGCCGCCGGCGGGGACACCACGCCGTCGGCGCCGGGTGACGCCGGCGGCTCGCCACCGTCGCGGTCACGTGGTGCGGCCGCGTCAACGCCGTCGTGACGTGGCGCCGCAGACTCGGAGCGGACAGAGACGCGCGACAGACGCGGCTCGGTGCAGCCGGAGTCACGTGACAGCAGCGGCTCGGCGGGGCTGGGGTCACGTGACGCCGGCACCTCGGCGAAGCTCGAGTCACGTGGCGGGAGAGGTTCAGTGCAGCCGGAATCACGTGACAGCAGAGGTTCGGCAGAGCTGGAGTCACGTGACAGCGACAGCTCGGCGGAGCTGGAGTCACGTGACTCGCCGGCCGCCGGCTCGGGCAGGCCGAGCCGCTGACACGTGCTGCTCAGGCGGCCGTAGTCGCCGGCGGCGCCCGGCAGCAGACGGCGCGCCAGCCGCTCCGCCCGCTCCTCCATCTGTTGGCGGCGCGCCGAGGCCGAAGTTGCCGGCTCGGCCGGCGGGCGGCGCAGCGGCGTCTCCAGCGTGGTGAGCGACGGCAACGGCCGCGGCGTCAGTCGGAACGGGCGCACGTAGTCGTCGGCGGGCCGCGACGTCAGCAGCTCGCTGATCTCGAGCGGCGGCAGCGCGCCCAGCCCCACCGAGTCGCCGATCACGTCGTCGATGAAGGCGTCGTCGTCGTCGTCGTCGTCGGGCGACGCAACGCCGCCGCCAAAGTGGTGGAAGGCGCCGCCGAAGGCCGGCTGGTCGCCTATCTCGTCGTCGATGAAGTCCTCGGCGCCGCGCGACTCGTGCAGCGCCGCCGGCGGGCTCAGGTCGGTGCAGGTACCGGTGTCGCAGAGCGGCGGCCGGCGCAGCGGCGAGGTGGCCACGTCGCGCGTCAGCTGGCGCATCTCGCGCCGCAGCCCGGCCACGCTGGCCGCCGCCGCCGGCTGGTGTTGCCTGGCGCCGCGACGCGCCGGCGGGGGCGGCGCCGTCGTCAGCGCCTCCCGCGTCACCTGGTGCACCTTCTCCTCCCAGCGGGTGACACGACTGCGCACCGTATGGTCAGTCACCGGCGGCGGCGCGCCAGCCCGCCGCGCGACCGCGGCGCCTCTGGCGGCCGGCAGCGGCAACAGGCTGGTGCGCGCCGGCCGCGACATGTGCGGCACGGCCGTGGTCGCGTGGGCGTGGTCTGCGTGGTGGGCGTGGTCGGCGTGGTCGGCGCCGCTGGGCCGGATCAGGCCGGCCGGGTGTGTGAAGCCGAGCGAGGGCCGCTGCACCTGGGTGACGCGCGCCCGGACGGCCGGGTCACTGATGGTCACCTGCGGGCCAGCCGTGCCGTCGCCGCCGCCGCCGCCGGTGCCGGTGCCGCCCGCCGTGTGGATGTTCACCGACAGAGCGATGGTGGCGCCGGACGTGCGGATGCCCACCTGGAAGTCCTCCGAGCCGGCGCCGACATTGAGCGGCAGGACTGCGGCCGCCGGTGGTGCCGGCGACGGCGGCGGCTCCTCCTTCACCTCAGCGTCTGACTCGGCGCTGGTCAGGGAGCCGCGCAGTGTGCCCACACCCGAGTCGTCCATGCGGGCTGCCGGCGACCGGCCGGCCCGCGTCGCGCCGCCGCTGGTGCGCGGCTTCACGTGCGCCACCTGGGGCCGGGGCAGCTGTCGCCGCGCCGGGACCGTAGACGGCCGCAGGTTGCCTGAAACAGTGCAGCCGGTGACCGAGGTGCACGCGAACCGAGCACCTGCACAATGTCCTGGCCTGTAATTGGACCAAAATCTGGTCCGAATCGTGCTCGATTCATGTGCGACCCAAGCTTAACTCGCGCCGTCTCTTCGGTCAGATTCTGACACCCCGTCTTTAAAGACTTCCGTCCAACTTCCAAACTAAGCGTTGCACGGAAACGAGCCGGGTAACATCGGAAAACCCTCGACGAATAGGGTCGAAAGATGATCTTTTGACGAAAACAAAACGTTTAATACAAAAATATCGGTTTTTTTAAACCAAATGGATGTTTCAAAACATTGTATATCGGCATATCAGGGTAGCTTAGGTCGCACAATGTAACTGACATCAATTCGGTCATGAAGACTGGCAATAAACCTTAAAACAGCTATGTTTAAACAGGCTTAGCTCACATTGCGCACCTCATCGTGACCTGACCTCGGGCCACTTGACGGAGGTCAAACAAATTGGGTAAGGAACTTCTCCTGATGCTTCTGCATGCATGCCAAGGGAAAAATGATATTAGAAGAGCATGTATATTACAAAAATAGGAAAATTGGCCTAAAATAGGCCAAAACTCGCCACGACCTCAGGTGCGTTGACCTAACCAACAAAATCCGAAAATACGTTTTGGAGACACTGCCAAATTGCATCTATGCAACAAATGTCATTTCAATATCTCCTAATGTGTGTGAATTATCGATTCTCAAACATTTTTCGACGTGGTCTTTGACCTGAGCTAGGTCAATGGCTTTATATGACGTGAGGTCCAAATTTTCACTTCAGACGCAAACACGATGATGAAAAGGGTATTGAAAATTTTGCGGCACTGCGCGCCGCCGTTTTCCCCCTATCACGGAAAAACCTTAGGGGTCGTGAAAAGACCGCTGGAGACGGTTAAGCTCACTTCGTCTTTCAACGGTGGCCTTGCCTCGATGTCCACCTTGACTAGTGTAGCAAATGTGACGGATCTGGGCGCCAGACTACATCCGGAATGAAGCAACCTACCACTCTAATACTTAGTTAAATAATGGGCATGTAAAAGACAAGAATGTTCTGTTTTTTAAGCCTTATTGAACAGAAGAGACGGTTGGAAAATAACTAAGTAATGATCGAAGTATTAGTGCACTTTAATTTGCAAGGTACCTTCGAATGAATGAAGCCGCTTCCAGGCGACTGGGTGAAGCTATGAAGCACCAACTCGTTCCTAACCATAAATTGCTTGAATTTCCCAATGACGACTACCCGTCATTGGGATGACGACGACTACCCCTAAAGAAACTACATTTCCACTCTGGCAACCCCCCCCCCCCCGATATAAGAGCAATCTTGGAACTGTTCTTACCATAATTGCTACACGTGAAGCTACAAGATACAGGCCAGCCTTACCAAAGTTCGCTCGCCTAATAAGGATATGGCGCTTATGATCAGACTGGTCGAAGCGCCTTTTTGTCTCCAAATCACAAACACACAAGCCCAATGAAGAACACATCTCACAAAAGAACCGGCTTGAACGCTCAAGTCGGGCCACCATCTGGCAAACTGTTGCCAGACGATGATTGGCCGTCGCTCTTCAGGGTTGGAAATCGTGAGCATTACTGAACGCGTGCTCCGGAGAGCGAAAGCGGCCTCACCATTGCATGACACTGCCTCACCGACCTACTGACCCTGGCGACCTGAAGTACATGTTGCTTCTCACACGCCCATGGAACGTCCGTACAAACACCACCATACGCCATCGGCGGATACTATCAAACGTTCATGAATCCTCCACAAAAGTCAGCAAGCCCTTAAGAAATGTTGGTGCCCCACCCCGTCCCCTCACACGTCCGCGGATCCTCTCCAGGCACATGCGGGTTCTCTTTGCAGATGGCAGGTCAACGGGACCACCTGGTACGTCCTGGGTGTGCAAGTGGGAGGAATGTCGCTACATATCGAAATTATCCACAAAAACGATGCCAATTTGTAACCCGGTGTGGAGCTCCGAATCACGCTAAAACTGGCCGAGAGTCTGAGACTGACGACCATTATCTTACATTACTACTTACTGATCACACATACTGTCCATAAGCTGCTGGTCAGGTTTCCTAAAAATTCACTAACTGTTCGAGCTTAATTACGTGAGAAACTGCACAAAGTTTCAACACTCCCGGAACACTACCCACTAAATGGCATCACCAAACTGAACACTGACACCCAACCACTGAAGGCACCACCCCTGAACACTACCACTGAACACTGCCCACTAAATGACATCACCAAACTGAACACTAACACCCAACCACTGAAGGCACCACCCCTGCCCGATGGTACCCTGACTATAGAGACCCCACCCCACGTAACCAACGGTAACATGGCTATGGAGACACCACCCCACACAACCAACGGTAACATGGCTATGGAGATCCCCACCCCACACAACCAACGGTAACATGGCTATGGAGACACCACCCCGTACACGACGGCACCCTGACTATGGAGACACCATCCCCTACACGATGGTACCCCGACTATGGAGACACCACCCCCTACACGATGGTACCCCGACTATGGAGACACCACCCCCTACACGACGGTACCCCGACTATGGAGACACCATCCCCTACACGACGGTACCCCGACTATGGAGACACCATCCCCTACACGACGGTACCCTGACTATGGAGACACCATCCCCTACACGACGGTACCCCGACTATGGAGACACCATCCCCTGCACGACGGTACCCTGACTATGGAGACACCATCCCCTACACGACGGTACCCTGACTATGGAGACACCATCCCCTGCACGACGGTACCCCGACTATGGAGACACCATCCCCTACACGACGGTATCCCAGACTATGGAGACACCATCCCCTACACGATGGTACCCCACAGACACCACAAACACGGACCCAGACTATGGAGACACCATCCCCGCACGACGATACCAACTATGGAGACACCATCCCCTACATGATGGTACCCCGACTATGGAGACACCACCCCTACACGACGGTACCCCGACTATGGAGACACCACCCCCTACACGACGGTACCCCGACTATGGAGACACCATCCCCTACACGACGGTACCCTGACTATGGAGACACCATCCCCTACACGACGGTACCCCGACTATGGAGACACCATCCCATACACGACGGTACCCTGACTATGGAGACACCATCCCCAACACGACGGTACCCTGACTATGGAGACACCATCCCCTGCACGACGGTACCCCGACTATGGAGACACCATCCCCTACACGACGGTATCCCAACTATCGAGACACCATCCCCTACACGATGGTACCCCGACTATGGAGACACCATCCCATACACGACGGTACCCAGACTATGGAGACACCACCCCCCTGCACGACGATACCATGACTATGGAGACACCATCCCCTACACGACGGTACCCCGACTATGGAGACACCATCCCATACATGACGGTACCCATACTATTGAGACACCATCCCCTGCACTACGATACCCTGACTATGGAGACACCATCCACTTTACGACGGTACCCCGACTATGGAGACACCATCCCCTACACGACGGTATCTCAACTATGGAGACACCATCCCCTACACGACGGTACCCCGACTATGGGGACACCATCCCCTATACGACGGTACCCCGACTATGGAGACACCACCCCTACCTACTTTGAAGGCTGTGATCCTTGGGAGTAAATTAACTGTGGATGTTACGACACAGCCCAACAGTGTCCCGAGTCGGAGCACACCAGCAGCGGCACCCACCGTTGGCGTCGCTGGTCGAGCTGGCGACCGAGTTGACGCTCTCCTGCGAGCCGACGGTAGTGGCGAGGCGGCGCGCCGGCCGCGCCGAGTCCGCCGCCGCCACACGGTGCGACGTGAGCGGCGCCGGACGCCGCCGGAAGCCGAAACTGTGCGGCGGCGCCGACGGCCGCGGGTACGGCGCCGTCCTGTTCATGGCCGACTTCTGCCGCACACACGAGCACGCGTCAGCCAATCAGACAGCGTCCTGGTCAGGGCTGGCTTCTGCTGAGCACACGAGCTCGCGTCAGCCAATCAGACAGCGTCCTGGTCACGGCTGGCTTCTGCTGCACACACGAGCACGGTAACCAGACAAATGTACGTAAAGCAAATGTACGTATGGCAGATGTACGTAAGCAAATGTACGTAAGCGCAGATGTACGTAAGCGCAGATGTACGTATGGTTAAGGTACGTATGGCAAATGTACGTATGGCAAATGTACGTAAGCGCAAATGTACTGTAGTGAGATTGCATGCGAAGTGGCACTGGCACTGGCCCCACGCGGTGGCACTGGCCACCGCGTGGGGGATGTCGGCAGGTGAGTCAGCCAGTACGGCGACCTCGTGACCGGGACGGGCCGGCCGGATACGTGGCGTGGTGGGGCGTGTGCGGGATGGGCCAATCAGCGATCGGGGGTGTCGAGTTGAGCTGGGAGGGTGTGGGCTGTACCGGGGCAGTCTGGTTACCGCCGAGCGCTGCGCAATACACGGTCCTGGCATCAAAGTTTCTTTTCGTGAACTACATGTACGTAGGCGCAAATATACGTAAGCGCAAGTGTACGTAAGCGCAAATGCACGTAAGCGCATATGTACGTAAGCGCAAATGTACGCAAGCGCAAAGGTCGTAAGCTCAAATGTACGTAAGCGCAAATGTACGTTTGCGCAATTGTACGTAAGTGCAGATGTATGTATGCTAAATTTATTGAAGCGCAAATTTACGTATGGCAAATGTACGTATGCGCAAATGTACGTATGCGCAAATGTACGTATGCGCAATTGTACGTAAAAGCAAATGTACGTATGGCATATGCACCTAACAAAATGTGCTTAAATGCAAAGGCACGTATGCCGAAATGTACGTACATTGGCTCATAGGTACATTTGTTCTTGCATTCTTTTACGTTTAGGTACTGTTGCGATTACGTACATTTGCGCTTACGTACATTTGCGCTTACGTACACTTGCGCATACCTACATTTATACTTACGTACATTCGTGCTTACGTACATTTGTGCATATATACATTTGCGCATACGTACATATACATTTGCGCATACGTACATTTGAGCATACGTACTTTTGCGCTTGCGTACATTTGCGCATACGCACTTTTGTGCTTACGTACATTTGCGCTTACGTACATTTGTGCATACGTACTTTTGTGCTTGCGTACATTTGCGCTTACGTAAATTTTGCAAACGTACTTTTGCGCTTACGTACATTTGCGCATGCGTACATTTGCCATACGCACATTTGCGCTTAGGTGCATATGCCGTACGTACATCTGCGCCTACGTCAATTGTCATACGTACATCTGCACTTACGTACATTTGCTTACGTGCATTTGCGTACGTACATTTGTCCAGTTACTGCAAATGTACGTATGGCATATGTACCTAACCAAATGTACGTAAACCCAAAGGTACGTATGCGTAAGTGGACGTACATTTGCGCATACGTACTTTTGCGCATACGTACATTTGCGCTTACGTACTTTTGCGCATACGTACATTTGCGCTTGCGTACTTTTGCGCTTACGTACTTTTGCGCATACGTACATTTGCGCTTACGTACATTTGCGCATATCTACTTTTGCGCATACGTACATTAGCCGTACGTACATCTGCGATTACGCACAATTGCCATACGTATATCTGCGCTTACGTACATTTGCTTACATGCATTTGCTTACGTGCATTTGCTTACGTACATCTGCTATACGTACATTTGTCCTTACGTACATTTGTCCTAGAATCCACGAGCACGCGTCAGCCAATCAGCCCGCGTCCGCTCGCCCACAGACACAGGCAGCCGACCTGACCTGACGAGGTCGCAAACGCGGCACCACGGCGGCCGTGTCGGTGCACTGACGGCACGCAAAATCATCGGCCAAAACTCTGCCGTTGGACTGAAATTCACCGACCGGGCGACGGGACCAGGGTTCACGCAACGAGCTTTGCTTAGCACAGAACCCTACCCGATATAGCAATCCCAGCAACAATACGGACGTCCCCACCAATCAGCCGGCGTACTGTTCACGGTTGGCTTCCGTTGCACACACGAGCACGCGTCAGCCAATCAGACGGCGTCCGCTCGTCCACAGACGCGGGCAGCAACACATCAGACATCAGCGGGAAGTACATCATCATGTTCTTTAAGTGTAATCATGTTCTCATCCTCAGGCTAAAAACTAACACAGTTAAAGGCCATCCTATGCTAATTTTGAATAAGAACTCAATTTCTTTAATAAAGATATATATTCATATATTGGAATTTGCACACAGTCACATATTTATACAGCACATACTCATCTGTGGCCATTTGTTATTTGAGTCCTGTGTGGTGAATGGGTGCACAGCCTTGAAACATCGTTTAAATTGTTGTTTATAAATAGCCAGATCAATGTAACTGACTTAGCCCACAACCGCCACTTTAACACGTTAACACGGCTTCGGCAAAAGAGATACGCACTGTTTTTTACGATAGATTAAGTTCATTTGGGTACGAATACGTAGGATTGGGTTATGTTCGGTTCACTTTGGCTGGGTCAGGCTTTTTTTTTGTTTGGTGTCGGTTGGATGACGGCTGGGTGGGAGCTGGTTTGCGACGGTATTCCCACATGACCTGGTGCCCCCTCCCCTTCTGGTTAGAAAAGCAACCTTGTCCAGGATTTTGTTATCCAGAACATATCCTTTTGGTGAAATCTCTCTTTTCTAGTTAGAAGGTTGGAAGGTTGATAATGCAAGGGTGCACTTATTGCTCTTTAAAAAAAAAACCTCCTCAAACCTGTGGTTTTCTTAAACCCAGATTTTCCTTCCACTAATGATATGTTTTATAGTTGTAGAAGAAAACCATAGCTACACATCGCATTCCTGGAATCATTTTGGCCAACTTGTTATTCCCAATCCAATTATTTGAATCTGATGAAAAACACTAATTGCCGGAAGTGTGGAAATATTGCTTCCATAAGAAAAGAATTATCATCTCACGATTCGATGGCTGATAATCATATCCTCCCCAAATCCAGAATTGTGCCACCCAAATCCAGCCGAGCCCCCTCCACCGCAAACGGCAGACTGTGCCACAGCCGCTCATCGTGGCGCACTCGGAGAGCCAATGAGGTCGTCGTGCGGGGACTCAGGTACGCTGTGAGGTCTGTCCATAGTGTGGCCGCCTCTGACAGCGTTGGCGAACGGGAAACAACGTCTAATCCGACATCGACTGGAGGCTGGAGGGAGGGGCAGGGGGAATGGAACAGCCATGTTAAAAACTTCAAGCGCCGAAAACGAATAGAGAGAACGCTATATGATCAACATGGTCGATGCGCCCTAAAGCCCAAATAACCAACTGACGAACAGAGAACGCTATTCGACTGAACCCGATCTCCAGGATCGATTCTGGAAGCAGCTGGAAACTTGCAGCTTTTGGCTTCGGTTTTCAGCTGTAATAACGCTATCTCCCCTCACATGGATTTCCTACCTGCGACGACCTACCTTAACCTAATCTACCTAACCTAACCTAATATACCCTAACTTAACCTACCCTAACCTACCTAACCTAATATACCTTAACTTAACCTACCCTAACCTAATCCACCTAACCTAACCTGCCTAACCTAATATACACTAAATTAACCTACCACTAACCTAATCTACCTAACCTAATATACCCTAACTTAACCTACCCTAACCTAATCTACCTAACCTAACCTACCTAACCCAATATACCCTAACTTAACCTACCCTGACCTAATCTACCTAGCCTAACCTAACCTAACCTGCTTGACCTGACCTAACCTACCTGTGACGAGTAACAGCTCGGTGCCGGGCAGAGCCAGTGTCACAGGTGACGTCCCGTTCACGACGTGTGGGACCGAACCGGACGAGACCGCACCGGACCACACCGCACGCCGGACCACACCGCACGCCGGACCACACCGCACACCGGACCACACCGCACGCCGGACCACACCGCACACCGGACCACACCGCACACCGGACCACACCGCACGCCCGGCAGCTCCGACCACTGGTGGACCTGGGTCCGACGACTGGCCGTCCCAGCACGCCCCGGACCACGTGACCGGCCAGGTGCGCCCGCCCAACTCCCGGCCGGGAACGAGTCATGCTGGACTTCCCAATGTCGAAGTGGATATAGGCACAATTTGAAGGTCACGGTTGCGGAGCGGAAAAGGAGTGGAAACGGAATCGTCTAACAACTTCAGGAAATTAGCAATCCAATGAAGCTCAATCATCTTGGTCATCAAATATACATTTTAATTTAATCAATTGTGTTTAAGCGGTTCATGGCAAATTCTGCCGAATATGGCTCCTGTTGGAAGAGGATTGTATTGCGTCCGACCAACGTACACATCCGGGATCTGTTCGATGCAGACGAATCCGACTATTCCCCTGATCTAACATGCTCTACACTTGGTATTTTCAGACGCAATGACGTTCCGCATCGCCTAATACAAGACTTCAGTTCAGCAATCATTCGCTGATCAACAGCAGCATTAGAGAGTCGGCATGCAAGTGCAGGGTACCGGTTTTGCAGTCCTCGGACTGCTCTGCACGGTTGGCCACACATATGTTGGCAACGACCAGCTGTCGAATGGGTAGTAAAAGAAGCGTAAGCTGCTTCTTCGTTGTCTTCTTCTTCAGCCACTACGCACCACCACAAACACGGGTGAGCCGGGCGGGCCTGACCGTCGGGTCACCGCCCCCCCCCCCTGAGGGCCGACCTGACGCCGCCTCTGGCCACGCTGAGTCAAGGCGCCATCGATCGGCGCCACGGGACGTCACGACGCGTCAAGCCATTGACCGCGCCGCCGCCGGCCGGGCGCCGGCGCGCCACGCCCCGCCCGTAGTCGGGCCACACATCCTGCCCGCAGTCGGGCCACACATCCTGCCCGCAGTCGGGCCACACACCCTGCCCACAGTCGGGCCACACACCCCGCCCGTAGTCGGGCCACACACCCTGCCCGTAGTCGGGCCACACACCCTGCCCGCAGTCGGGCCACACCCCGCCCACAGTCGGGCCACACACCCCGCCCACAGTCGGGCCACACACCCCGCCCACAGTCGGGCCACACACCCCGCCCACAGTCGGGCCACACACCCCGCCCGTAGTCGGGCCACACACCCGCCCACAGTCGGGCCACACACCCCGCCCGCAGTCGGGCCACACACCCCGCCCACAGTCGGGCCACACATCCTGCCCGCAGTCGGGCCACACACCCCGCCCACAGTCGGGCCACACACCCCGCCCACAGTCGGGCCACACACCCCGCCCACAGTCGGGCCACACACCCCGCCCACAGTCGGGCCACACACCCCGCCCACAGTCGGGCCACACACCCCGCCCACAGTCGGGCCACACACCCCGCCCGTAATCGGGCCACACACCCCGCCCACAGTCGGGCCACACCCCCGCCCACAGTCGGGCCACACATCCCCGCCCACAGTCGGGCCACACACCCCGCCCACAGTCGGGCCACACACCCCCGCCCACAGTCGGGCCACACACCCCGCCCGCAGTCGGGCCACACACCCCGCCCACAGTCGGGCCACACCCCCCGCCCACAGTCGGGCCACACACCCCGCCCACAGTCGGGCCACACCCCGCCCACAGTCGGGCCACACCCCCAGTCGGGCCACACACCCCGCCCGTAATCGGGCCACACCCCCCGCCCACAGTCGGGCCACACCCCCGCCCACAGTCGCGGCCACACACCCCGCCCACAGTCGGGCCACACACCCCGCCCACAGTCGGGCCACACACCCCGCCCACAGTCGGGCCACACACCCCGCCCACAGTCGGGCCACACACCCCGCCCACAGTCGGGCCACACACCCCGCCCACAGTCGGGCCACACACCCCGCCCGTAATCGGGCCACACACCCCGCCCACAGTCGGGCCACACACCCCGCCCACAGTCGGGCCACACACCCCGCCCACAGTCGGGCCACACACCCCGCCCACAGTCGGGCCACACACCCCGCCCACAGTCGGGCCACACCCCGCCCACAGTCGGGCCACACACCCCGCCCACAGTCGGGCCACACACCCCGCCCACAGTCGGGCCACACACCCCGCCCACAGTCGGGCCACACCCCGCCCACAGTCGGGCCACACCCCGCCCACAGTCGGGCCACACACCCCGCCCACAGTCGGGCCACACACCCCGCCCACAGTCGGGCCACACACCCCGCCCACAGTCGGGCCACACCCCCCGCCCACAGTCGGGCCACACACCCCGCCCACAGTCGGGCCACACACCCCGCCCACAGTCGGGCCACACACCCCGCCCACAGTCGGGCCACACCCCGCCCACAGTCGGGCCACACACCCCGCCCACAGTCGGGCCACACCCCGCCCACAGTCGGGCCACACACCCCGCCCACAGTCGGGCCACAAACCCTGCCCACAGTCGGGCCACACACCCCGCCCACAGTCGGGCCACACACCCCGCCCACAGTCGGGCCACACACCCCGCCCACAGTCGGGCCACACACCCCGCCCGCAGTCGGGCCACACACCCCGCCCACAGTCGGGCCACACACCCCGCCCACAGTCGGGCCACACACCCCGCCCACAGTCGGGCCACACCGCCCACAGCGGCCCGCCCACAGTCGGGCCACACCCCGCCCACAGTCGACAGTCGGGCCACACACCCCGCCCACAGTCGGGCCACACACCCCGCCCACAGTCGGGCCACACACCCCGCCCGCCCACAGTCGGGCCACACACCCCGCCCACAGTCGGGCCACACACCCCGCCCACAGTCGGGCCACACACCCCGCCCACAGTCGGGCCACACACCCCGCCCACAGTCGGGCCACACACCCGCCCACAGTCGGGCCACACACCCGCCCACAGTCGGGCCACACACCCCGCCCACAGTCGGGCCACACACCCCGCCCACAGTCGGGCCACACACCCCGCCCACAGTCGGGCCACACACCCCGCCCACAGTCGGGCCACACACCCCGCCCACAGTCGGGCCACACACCCCGCCCACAGTCGGGCCACACAGTCGGGCCACACCCCGCCCACAGTCGGGCCACACACCCCGCCCACAGTCGGGCCACACACCCCGCCACAGCCACAGTCGGGCCACACACCCCGCCCACAGTCGGGCCACACACCCCGCCCACAGTCGGGCCACACACCCCGCCCACAGTCGGGCCACACACCCCGCCCACAGTCGGGCCACACACCCCGCCCACAGTCGGGCCACACACCCCGCCCACAGTCGGACCACAAAGCCTGCCTGTAGTCATAGTCGGTCACACAGTCTCCCCACAGGCATAGTCGAGCCCCACAGCCTGCCCACAGGCATAGTCAGTCGCATAGCCTGCCTGTAGTCGGGCCGCACAGCCTGCTCGCAGTCATAGTCAGTCACGCAGCCTGCCCGCAGGCATAATTAGGTCACACAGTCTCCCTGTAGGCATAGTCGGTCACACAGTCTCCCCACAGGCATAGTCGAGCCCCACAGCCTGCCCACAGGCATAGTCAGTCGCATAGCCTGCCTGTAGTCGGGCCACACAGCCTGCTCGCAGTCATAGTCGGTCACACAGTCTCCCCACAGGCATAGTATGGTTACAGTCTCCCCACAGCCTGCCCGCAGGCATAGTCAGTCGCGCAGCCTGCCCGCAGGCATAATTAGGTCACACAGTCTCCCCGTAGGCATAGTCCGGTCACACAGTCTCCCCGCAGGTGTAGTCGGGGGTGACACAGTCTCCCCGGACGCCAAGTCTAGTGACACAGTCTCACTGCAGGCATAGTGCACCATCCGAGGACCTCACACACAATGACAGTTGCAAAACGTTGGTACCTGGAAGATCCTTGGCAATAAAGTTTGATAAATGCATAATTAATTCCTGGTAACAACAAAGCAGTGTGTCTGAGATGATTTTTCATCTGGCGTCGGATGCCACTTAAAATCTACAACTTAAAATATGCATGGTGTAACTCGAATCAACAATCTACTAGTACCAGTACACTGAAGCACATTTTAGTTGCAGAGGACTCAGACGTCCCTAGTGGAAAAATCCTACAGGATTGTCCTGCACAATTGTGCATGACAGGGTCTTGAGGGATCCTGCAGGATTCTGTGTGAGAAATTGATACAAGGATACTACAGGATTCTGCACATAAATCCTGCAGGGTTCTGCATATAAATCCTGCAGGATCCTGCATATGAATCCTGCAGGATCCTTCACATAGATCCTGTCAGATTCAGAACTGTCCTGCATGATCCTTCACATAAATCCTGCCAGATCAAGGACTGTCCTCCAGGATTCTGCAGATAAATCCTACAGGATCCTTCATATAAATTCTGTCGGATCCTGCACATAAGTCCTGCGGGATCCTTCACATAAATCCTGTAGGATCTAGGGCTGTCCTGCAGGATCATGCACATAAATCCTACAGAATCCTTCACATAAATCCTGTCATATCCAGGACTGTCCTGCATGATCCTGCACATAAATCCTACATGATCCTTCACATAAATCCTGTCGGATCCAGAACTGTCCTGCAGAATCCTGCAGGAACTTTCACATAAACCCTGTAGGATCCAGGGCTATCCTGCAGGATCATGCACATAAATCCTGCAGAATCCTTGACATAAATCCTGTCATATCCAGGACTTTCCTGCATGATCCTGCACATAGATCCTGCCGGATCCACTGTAGCGCCTAGGTGCGTGGGTTCTGCAGCATGTCGGCACATTAGGTAACCAAACTGTTGAAGCCTGAAACCTAGTTATTACATTGAAGAATGAAGATATCGAAAAGTACATGCATTTGTGAAAGTGTACAGGTCAGTCAGTTGAGTGAAGTAGACAGCTATTATGGCAGATGGTTATTGGACACAGAGCATAATAGATAAGCAGAGAAACAAGCTATAATTGACAAGGTTAAGCACGATTAGTGACACTGTCATCTTGCATCAAAGGGTGAACCTTAAGTAGACCACATCGTCTTGATACTGTACAGCATCAAGAGGAACTGGAAGAGAGGGATGCATGTGATCTTTATCTCTGATGCCAACGTCAAGCCAGGAGATGTAGTCGTGTGTCACCAGAGATCTAAACAACTCAACATGATAATGCTATATGTAGCTAACTATCTCGTTAGGCGTCGCTTTTCATCGCATTTGTTGAATTCAGATACAATGCTGTAATGCCATGAATAAATAGCACCGTTTATGCCAGGAGGTGGACTACTCCTAATGAACACATCCCTACAGAAAAAGCTTCGCCATGGTCCGGACAAGGGCACGCCAAGAATCAGCCTGACTGAGACCTGCTCGACTCCTGCCGAGACCTGCCAAGAATCAGCCTGACTGAGACACGAGTCACCACCACCGGTCGCAAGTCCCACCACCCGGCCAACCAGCTGTAGCACCGAGCCCGCAGACCGGCGGTGGCCGGCACACGGGATACATGCACTCGTACACATGCACCGCTGAAGTGCCTCCTGCTCGATGCATCACCTACTGGGTTGTTTTTTCTTGCTCATCATTGACGTACCACAGTTGTAACCCATTTACTGACATGATCGTGTTTATGTTTGCCTCACCCCTGCTGGCTTTCAGACTCAGGGAAAGAATACCTAATGGAATTGGCAACAAAACATACTTCATGCTCATAGTGCTAGAATGAAGTGTGGTGAAATTGGTATCAACCATTGTAGTTAAATGCTGTTGCAATGCATAGATACCGAGCCTGGAATGAAGCTTGGCTCAATCTGAAATGCTTACATATACTTCAATCACATCAACTCAGCTGGTGGGATTGGTGGCATCCACAATTTATAAACCAGACAACAAAAATTGTTGGTCCACAGCTTTCTAATTGTCCTGATTATTTCAAAATGCAGGATATAAAATATTATGAAGAAATTTTGCAAGCAGGCATGTCCTCCAGCTGCAAGGGTTATCATGGCAAAACATATTTGCTGTGAGACAGTGGTGGCTTGACTGTGCATACTCAAGGTTGATCAAGCTGGAATGTAAACTGCTGGTGGGTCTGTAGTAGACTGCTCCTGACAACTGATTCTTCTATGGTTTGTAGATCAAAAACTTATATTGTTTGTAACACCAAAAAGGGCTTGGAGTTGCATCACATAGCAGACAAATAATGTTCAAAAAAAGAAAAATATAAACTATCCTAACCAAGCCTAACATTTCATGTAAGAAAAAAATGTAAGTGGAAGATTTTCAAACAAGCCATTTTTGCCAAAATTTTAACATTAGAAACATAACCTAACTCAACCTAATGTAACCCAGCTAAATCCATTTTTGAAGAACAAAAAACCTTGTGTTGAAAAAACCTGTTTAAAAATTTCACAGAAAAATTTGCCAATTTGTCCAACTGAAAAGAAAAGCCTAACCTAACCTAACCAAACCTAGCCCCATTGTTTGCTTCATGGAAGTAAAATGTGTGTAAAGCATGTTACATGTATACCATAAAGTACAAAGTGCATACAGGCTTCAAACTGACACCAATCCCAAGTTGTTTTTAAATGAAAATAATATCTTAAACTTAGGGACTTCATGAAACCAATGAAAAACATGGACCATTTCACAAAATCACAGCAAAGATATGCACCATATTACCTCCTGATAGAAAAGGTAACCTGCAAACATTCTGACACACCTTTCGCAATCTTGCTGGTGATCCGTGTCGAGCAGAATAGTTGTAAGCTTCTGATACCTGACCAGATTTCTTAGAGTAGCAAGCTCCCATTCAGTGGTTCAGAGAAGACTAGCCTTGATACAATAGTCTGCTCCATGCACTCCTGCTTGGAAAACACTGCTGTCTCCTGCAAGAAAATAACAATGTTAGGGTTATTGTTGTCTTTTGAAGCATGACAATCCAAATTAATTCAATCCTAAGGGGGCAGATAATATCCATCTACCTACCTACTTAAAGATTACATACCAATCAAGACTAGGTATCTACCTACATCCTGAGATCTAAAAGAACTAGGTATGAACCCCATTACCCCTGTTCACTCAATCAACATCAAGCAAGTCTACCTAGGTAGGTTAAGGGGTAAATAGGTAGGTACCTACCTATCTACCTAGGTATACACAGTACATAAAGTTCCAACAGCACATGCAGCAAGCAAGGCCTAGGCTACATCAACATTCTTTATCCAAACAATTCTTAAAACAAACAAATCAAGACTATTCCTACATCTTCTTCAAACTCAATCCTGACTTTGTTAAGTCAGGATTGAGTTGGGAGAAGATGCAAAAATAGTTAGATGCCTATCATTTGGCTAATTAGCACTTAATTATTAATTAATTGATATATAATATAAAATATTCACTAGGTACCTACTGGAGAATACACAAATTTGCTATGTCAAAATTGTGCATTTACTCATAATACCCCAAGGTCCTAGCTATATGAACTGTGCTACTCCAATGTTAAAATAATGGTATTTCATCAGGTGAGATGTCAAAACAAATAGGGTATCGTGTCAAAGCTTTCCATTCAGGCATGCCGTTTAAAATGTTGATTATGTCCTTTAAACTCAAATTTGAGCCCATGGCATGCTTATAGGTACCTACCTAGGTGTTTTTTTTTTCAGGACACCTAGCATATGGATATCTATATTAACAATAACTATAGCAATACCATACTAGCACCAAATGACATTGCATAACAGACCATGTCATAGGTAATCCCTTCACCTGGAATTGTATCACAACATGTCTGTGTATCATAATCTGTAATTGTAATGGTGAGAATAAACATAATACTATGCCCAAAACACTATTAGAAGTGAAGCATGCAGACTTCAAAAATGCATAGTAAGAAGCACGATGTGGATACTCCTTTGGAAAGGATGTATATTCAATGTTCAGGAAGTGGTATATTCCACCGTGTCCTGAATAATTAATCCCTGTCCCACCCAGGTAGGTAGGTAGGTACCTACCTACCTCATGCATATATATACATCGCGCTATACACAATCACATATATGCTAATGCCTACGTACCTACCTAGGCACCCAGGTAGATAATTGGCACACATGCAACACGCCCCGTTCCTATCACATGAATCACGTATGTTAATGTGGTATGTTATCACTGACGTTATCATCCTCCTCCAAAAGCCTTGATCAGAAGGCTTGTAAGGATGTCACCGTCAGCTGAGCCATAATTTGCTACCAAATACTGCCAAATGCATGCTTGACGTCAAGGCAAACTTTTTGACTACGGCATGGAATGACTCGAGTCGAACTTTGCCCGCATACTTGCACTTCTGAGGGCAACATATGTGTAGGAACATGGGGGCCAGGGAGGCCATGACCTCCCACTTTTCATGTAAGCTCAGCATTAATGCTATGACGAAGCATTGTAAAAATCAACTTCAAAAAGCGATTTTCTACTCCCCCATTTTTTAGACGTTTCTAGGCCTCTGGAGGGCAAACAAATGTTTAAAGCAGATGTGTGTCACCCCCGGCACATATTCGTGATCTTCGTGAATTTTGACGTCGATTTTACACAAACGCTAAATACAATACCGTAATTGATCATTGCAAACGCGAGAATTTCCATGGTGGTCCATTATACTCGATATTGTAGTATGGACAAGTACAATCACCAGGCAGGGGCGGATACAAGGTTGGGGAATGTGTCCCCTTGTATCCGGGGACACGAGGGATATGTGACCCACAACCCCTATGGAAGGGTGGCGCCCCTCGGGCTGGGAAAAGGCGCCCCACTGGTAAGGGGTCTGTTCCCGCGCGCTCATCCGGAATAGGTTGAGCTTCGGCCAGTGGAGGTCTCCCAAGTCGAGGCACGGGAACGATCGGTAAAGTTTTGTCCTTCAATCAGCTGTTGGCGATGGTATGGTTTTAGTGCTATTTAGCGCATATGTGCAAATCTGTGGCATTCTCGGTCGCTTGCTCCGATCTTGTACGTGGCAGTGCCGATATTTTTATTAATTGATATACTTACTTGCGGTTGTGAAAGCCCAATGAATCCTATTGTGCAGTAGCTATTGGAGGATTAATAAAGTACGCTGCAAGCTATGTTTTCTGATTCAGACTCCGACCGGGAAGCTGACGCACAGTGGATGGCGATGGCTTGTGCTGCTTCAGGAGCTCAAAAAGCATTTATTCCAGGGGCGGATCCAGACATTTTCAAGGGCGGGGGAGGCAGGTACCCGTCTGGAGGAGTCATTTCCCCGGAGGGGCGCTGTTGCGGAAGTCCCTTGACGCTCTCGTCCAGAAGAATATTAATTAAGCGGGGAAGGGGATTGCACTGGAGCATACTGAATGAACGTCTTTTACTCTGAGAGGGGCAACTTGACACGAAACACCGTTTAGCGAGGGGGCACTCGAGTAGTACGGTGTACTCGGTGGGCTACCCGTTTGAGCATGGGTGTTGCTTTCTATATTTGTGAGGGGGCAAGTGCCACTTAATGTTGGTTTGCCCTACCCAAATAATTTTAACTGCTAACATTGGACCATAGGGAGTGTATCCTCCAATCCATTTTCAGGGGTCCGGCCCGGCCATTTGGGGCCCCCGTCGTAACTTTTGAAAACCCGGCACGACTTTGTTGTCCCACAGCGTGATTTTCAGGGGCCGAAGCGCGCATTTTTGAGCTCCCAGCGCGAAGTCCATGGACACCGGCTCGACTTTTTGGCAGCTCCAAAAGTCGAACTGGCCTCATTCTAATTTTCAAGGACCCCGGCACGACTTTTTTGGCCCGCAGCGTGATTTTCATGAGCCCAGGTGCGAACTTTTGAGACCCCCAGCGTAATTTTCAAGGGCCCTAGTCCGACGTTTTGTGGGCCCCAGCGCGATTTTCATGGGCCCCGGCCCAACATTTTTGGTTTAACCGTGATTTTCAGGCGCCCGTCTTTTGGGGGCCCAGTGCCATTTTCAGGGGCTCTGGCGAGTCTTTTTGGACCCAAGCGTGATTTTCAGGGCTCCGGTCCAACCTTTTGAGGCTCCAGCGTGAGTTTTTGGGGACCCGGCATGATTTGTTGGGGGTCCAGCTGTATTTTCTGGGACCCCGTGCCACTTTTTGGGGACCCCAGCGTCATTTTTAGGTGCTTCGGAACAATTTTTGGTATCCCCAATGTGATTTTCATGGGCATCGGTGCGATTTTGTGGGCCCCAGTGTCATTTTCAGAGGGCCCTGCGCGATTGTTGTGCCCCAGTGTGATTTCTAGAGGCCCCAGTATGATTTTGGGGGGCCCCAGTGCGATTTTTAGGGAGCCTGGAACATTTTTTTCTGAACCCAGGCGCGATTGTTGGGGACCCAAAAACCTCTCCGGGGAGCAACTTGCCCAATGCCCCCCTTGGATACACCACTGCTGACGGGCTGCGTGTAAGGGCCTCGCTTGAGGAGGTGGTTCGTCAGTTGCGGTCTGACCCAGATCTAAGCACACGCAAAGCATTCACGATGACTCCCAGACGCGCCGCCTAGACAAGCTACGTCACTGAAATCGCCGTGTTGGAGGCCGTTGATGAAGCCGCTGGTGAGAATTGTGGCATTGGCGTGGTTCTCGATCACAACTGACGTTCGCATCGAGTGCATCGTGCATCGTGCATCATGCAGCGAGCGAACAAAGCTCTCGCCTGCTAAAGCGATCGTTTCAGACTAGCGGTCACAGAGGCAACCTGACCCAATCCGCAGTGCTTGGAGCGTATTTTGCACACGTGAGCAATTTTGGAATATCGCGGTGTTGTTTGGGCGAATGCGGCCGAACCCCACGTGGTGCGCTCCAGCCGGGTACAACACAAGTTCCTCCTTCGGCTGCAAGAAGACGCCTCCGTTCGTCCCGTGTCTCCGTCCTGTGACCACCTTCTGCGCCACTTCAAAACCGCATCCCTAGCGGCAAGCAGGCTGCCGCATGATCTGATCTTTATGAAGAAGCTATTTTCGACTCAAAATGGCTGATGGGTTCTGCTTCCGGGCTTTGCTTCCGACTCCCCGTGGCCACTCACGGGTTCTGTTCCCGACTCCGTGTGGCCACTCACAGGTTCTGTCCCCGACTCCGTGTGACCACTCACGGGTTCTGTCCCCGACTCAGTGTGGCCACTCACGGGTTCTGTTCCCGACTCCGTGTGGCCACTCACGGGTTCTTTTCCCGACTCGGTGTGGCGACTCATGTGTCCTCCGTCCGACTCCGTGTGGCCACTCACGGGTTCTGTTCCCGACTCCGAGTGGCCACTCACGGGTTCTGTCCCCGACTCCGTGTGGCCACTCACGGGTTCTGTTCCCGACTGCGAGTGGCCACTCACGGGTTCTGTCCCCGACTCCGTGTGGCCACTCACGGGTTCTTTTCCCCACTCCGAGTGGCATTCACGGGTTCTGTTCGCAACTCCGTGTGGCCACTCACGGGTTCTTTTCCCGACTCTGAGTGGCCACTCACGGGTTCTGTTCCCGACTCGGTGTGGCCACTCACGGGTTCTTTTCCCGGCACCGTGTGGCCACTCACGGGTTCTGTTCCCGACTCCGTGTGGCCACTCACGGGTTCTGTTCCCGACTCCGTGTGGCCACTCACGGGTTCTGTTCCCGACTCCGTGTGGCCACTCACGGGTTCTGTGCCCGACTCCAGTGGCCACTCACTGGTTCCTTTTCCGATGCCGAGTGGCCACTCACGGGTTCTGTTCCCGACTTCGTGTGGCCACTCACGGGTTCTGTCTCCGACTCGGTGTGGCCACTCACGGGTTCTGTTCCCGACTCGGTGTAGCCACTCACGGCTTCTGTTCCCGACTCGGTGTAGCCACTCACGGGTTCTGTTCCCGACTCCGTGTGGCCGCTCACGGGTTCTGTGCCCGACTCCGAGTGGCCACTCACGGGTTCTGTTCCCGACTCCGAGTGGCCACTCACTGGTTCCTTTTTCCGATGCCGAGTGGCCACTCACGGGTTCTGTTCCCGACTTCGTGTGGCCACTCACGGGTTCTGTCTCCGACTCGGTGTGGCCACTCACGGGTTCTGTTCCCGACTCGGTGTAGCCACTCACGGGTTCTGTTCCCGACTCGGTGTAGCCACTCACGGCTTCTGTTCCCGACTCGGTGTGGCCACACTCACGGGTTCTGTTCCCGACTCGGTGTGGCCACTCACGGGTTCTGTTCCCGACTCCGTGTGGCCACTCACGGATTCTGTCCTCGACTCCGTGTGGCCACTCACGGGTTCTGTTCCCGACTCCGTGTGGCCACTCACGGGTTCTGTTCCCGACTCCGTGTGGCCACTCACGGGTTCTGTTCCCGACTCCGTGTGGCCACTCACGGGTTCTGTTCCCGACTCCGAGTGGCCACTCACGGGTTCTGTTCCCGACTCCAGTGGCCACTCACGGGTTCTGTTCCCGACTACGAGTGGCCACTCACGGGTTCTTTTCCCGACTCCGATTCGCCACTCACGGGTTCTGTCCCCGACTCGGTGTGGCCACTCACGGGTTCTGTTCCCGACTCCGAGTGGCCACTCACAACTGTTCTTTTCCCGACTCCGATTCGCCACTCACGGGTTCTGTTCCCGACTCGATGTGGCCACTCACGGGTTCTGTTCCCGACTCCGTGTGGCCACTCACGGGTTCTGTTCCCGACTCGATGTGGCCACTCACGGGTTCTGTTCCAGACTCCGTGTGGCCACTCACGGGTTCTGTTCCCGACTCCGAGTGGCCACTCACGGGTTCTTTTCCCGACTCCGATTCGCCACTCACGGGTTCTGTCCCCGACTCCGTGTGGCCACTCACGGGTTCTGTTCCCGACTCCGAGTGGCCACTCACAGCTGTTCTTTTCCCGACTCCGATTCGCCACTCACGGGTTCTGTTCCCGACTCGGTGTGGCCACTCACGGGTTCTGTTCCCGACTCCGTGTGGCCACTCACGGGTTCTGTTCCCGACTCGGTGTGGCCACTCACGGGTTCTGTTCCAGACTCCGTGTGGCCACTCACGGGTTCTGTTCCCGACTCCGTGTGGCCACTCACGGGTTCTGTTCCCGACTCCGTGTGGCGACTCATGGGTCCTCCGTCTGACTCCGAGTGACCACTCACGGGTTTTGTTCCCGACTCGGTGTGGCCACTCACGGGTTCTCCGTCCGACTCGGTGTGGCCACTCACGGGTTCTCCGTCCGACTCGGTGTGGCCACTCACGGGTTCTCCGTCCCGACTCGGTGTGGCCACTCACGGGTTCTCCGTCCGACTCGGTGTGGCCACTCACGGGTTCTGTTCCCGACTCGGTGTGGCCACTCACGGGTTCTCCGTCCGACTCGGTGTGGCCACTCACGGGTTCTCCGTCCGACTCGGTGTGGCCACTCACGGGTTCTCCGTCCGACTCGGTGTGGCCACTCACGGGTTCTCCGTCCGACTCGGTGTGGCCACTCACGGGTTCTCCGTCCGACTCCGTGTGGCCACTCACGGGTTCTCCGTCCGACTCGGTGTGGCCACTCACGGGTTCTCCGTCCGACTCGGTGTGGCCACTCACGGGTTCTCCGTCCGACTCGGTGTGGCCACTCACGGGTTCTCCGTCCGACTCGGTGTGGCCACTCACGGGTTCTCCGTCCGACTCGGTGTGGCCACTCACGGGTTCTCCGTCCGACTCGGTGTGGCCACTCACGGGTTCTCCGTCCGACTCGGTGTGGCCACACGGTCGGCCCGCACCGGACCGCCACTCTCCTGCCCCGTGGGCGTGTTCTCACTGTAAATCGTGGATTGTGTGCCGACTACCCACAATGGTGAATACGTTCCTGTATAACTGAAAAGTACACCCTCACTGTGACGTGGACGCTGACTGATGGCATACATGCCACCGGTCTAGGAGTAAGAGTCGAAGGAAACAGTAAACATAGTTCGAATTAAATGCAGCTGTACGTGATAAATCAGGACTTCACCTGTCAGTGGACCGATTTACCTGCTGGCGGAGCACATGAATGAACAAGTGAAGATACAACTGATGTAGGGTGTCACACAAGACCATTTTCGATAGGAGTTTCAGTGGCAGGATATCGTAATGTCCTAACCCGTCCCCAATTAGCTACCTACTCGGATTTGGGACGGTAAAATAGACGGAACACGTGTCAGCCGAGCCGACGGCAGATGGCGCCGGCACGTGCCGCACGACATGCTGCCTCGGGCACGTGTCTAACAGGTGGCGCGGCCGGCGCCCGGTCTCGGGTCCAGCTCGGTGGGCAGCTGCGTGTTCATCCACCCCGGGCACGGCTGTTCCGGGCACGACTGGCACGAGCCGACTGTACTCGGGCAGCCCGTCAGTCGGTGGTAAGAAGGAGGCTCCTCGTCCAGTCCGGACACGGCTGGCACGAGTGTACTCGGGCAGCCCGTCAGTCGGCGGTAAGAAGGAGGCTCCTCGTCCAGCCGGTACTCGCCGCCACTCAGGCCCGGACTCACGTGAGGCGTCGTCGTCGTCGTCGTCGTCGTCGTCGTCGTCGTCGTCGTCGTCGTCGTCGTCGTCGTCATCATCGTCGTCGTCCAGGTCGACGGCGGCGTGCAGCGGTGGAAGGCTGGTCAGCCGGTCACGCCTGACGTCCGGCTGCGGGATCACAGAGTTGCGCAGCTCCTGGCCGAGGTGGCCGGCGGCGGCGGCGGTGGTGGTCCGTACCTGCCGTCACCCCGCCGGCCACATCGCCACCAACCACAGACCGGTGCCGCCGTCACCAGCCACCCCGCCGGCCACCATCGCCACCAACCACAGACCGGTGCCGCCGTCACACCGCCGGCCACCATCGCCACCAACCACAGACCGGTGCCGCCGTCACCAGCCACCCGCCGGCCACCATGGCCACCAACCACAGACCGGTGCCGGTCACAGCCACCGCCGGCCACCATCGCCACCAACCACAGACCGGTGCTGCCGTCACCAGCCACCCCGCCGGCCACCATCGCCACCAACCACAGACCGGTGCCGCCGTCACCAACCCCGCCGGCCACCATGCCACCAACCACAGACCGGTGCCGCCGTCACCAGCCACCCCGCCGGCCACATCGCCACCAACCACAGACCGGTGCCGCCGTCACCAGCCACCCCGCCGGCCACCATCGCCACCAACCACAGACCGGTGCTGCCGTCACCAGCCACCCCGCCGGCCACCATCGCCACCAACCACAGACCGGTGCCGCCGTCACACCGCCGGCCCGCCGGCCCATCGCCACCAACCACAGACCGGTGCCGCTGTCACCAGCCACCCCGCCGGCCACCATCGCCACCAACCACAGACCGGTGCCGCGTCACACCGCCGGCCACCATCGCCACCAACCACAGACCGGTGCCGCCGTCACCAGCCACCCCGCCGGCCACCATGCCACCAACCACAGACCGGTGCCGCCGTCACCAGCCACCCCGCCGGCCACCATCGCCACCAACCACAGACCGGTGCTGCCGTCACCAGCCACCCCGCCGGCCACCATCGCCACCAACCACAGACCGGTGCCGCCGTCACACCGCCGGCCACCATCGCCACCAACCACAGACCGGTGCCGCCGTCACCAGCCACCAACCACAGACCGGTGCTGCCGTCACACCGCCGGCCACATCGCCACCAACCACAGACCGGTGCTGCCGTCACCATCCACCCCGCCGGCCACATCGCCACCAACCACAGACCGGTGCCGCCGTCACCAGCCACCCCGCCGGCCACCATCGCCACCAACCACAGACCGGTGCTGCCGTCACACCGCCGGCCACATCGCCACCAACCACAGACCGGTGCCGCCGTCACCAGCCACCCCGCCGGCCACATCGCCACCAACCACAGACCGGTGCCGCCGTCACACCGCCGGCCACATCGCCACCAACCACAGACCGGTGCCGCCGTCACCAGCCACCCCGCCGGCCACATCGCCACCAACCACAGACCGGTGCCGCCGTCACCAGCCACCCCGCCGGCCACCATCGCCACCAACCACAGACCGGTGCCGCCGTCACCAGCCACCCCGCCGGCCACCATCGCCACCAACCACATGCCGCCGTCACCGGCCACAGGCGACTGCGGCAGGTGACGGCGCATGGGAGCCGCATTCACCTGCACCTCTTTCCGACACATAAGAGCCTTCGGTGCACATGTAAAATGACACCAAAACGCGGAGTTCCGTACCAATGCATGCTCTGGAATACTCGCCAGAACCGTGGGAATGGTTGCAGCACCAGAACCAGAACCGGGGAGCTTCCAGTGCTCGGGTGGCATGTACCTATCCCGCATGTACGTTCATACGAGCGTCTGTGTCATTGGGTCATGGACACATCACAAGCAATTCGGATCCACTACAGCTGCGGGCTCTTTATGGGCCGATAGCTCCCCTCCCCTCCCCCACTCAACACTCGGGGTGTTGGCGACGTTCGCCCGGCAGGTCAGCATGCTCAGGTACAGGGGCAGATAGAGGGGCACTGGGGCATGTGTCCTCTTCCACCCATGCGAGGTAGCGCCTCTTTGGCCGGGAAAAGGCGCCCTTCCGGGAAGGCTTTGGTGTACCTCACTCACATTTTCTCCTCACCTGGAGGCGCCCCTCGAAGAGGAATAGGCGCCCCCTTGAAAGGAAAAGGCGCCCTTCTCAGAGAAAAAGGCTCGAATGCACCTCCCCCCCCCCACCCCACCCCCACCCACCCACACTCCCTCAAAGGATTTTCAATCGAAAGTGTCCCTCCAGGTACTTTCGCAGTGGCGCCTCTTCAGGCAAGTGCCATCCCATGACAATTCCTGGATCCGCCCCTGATCGGGCAGGGTGGTGTGGTCACGAGACGCGCCCAGTTGTCTGAGCCCGTGAGGCCCGAGCCCTACCCGGACCCGTCAATGTTTCCATGTGATGCTGTGTGATTTAGCCCGTACACAGCCCGGCCCAGTCATGACATGCAGGCCATTTGTGTAGCAACTTCTGGTTATGTGAGTTTTATATGGGCCTGTAAGCTAACATGTCCGGCCTTAGGGGACCGGTTCAGTGATGCTAGCTGATCATATGTTAATATGTGTACCTGTGTACACGGAGCGTACACAGGTAGACACTATAGTGTATACGTATAGTCTCGCTCTGCATAATCTCGAAACTATAGCAGCGAGTGTAAGACAGAAGTGGCGGAGAAACGAAAACTCCCAGTGGTGCAGCTAGTGCCTGTTGAGCATTGGGCATCAAGTCATCGAGAGAGCAATTACGAGTGATCGTAATCACTAATCACGATCACTAATCACAATCACAATCACTAATCACAATCACTAATCACAATCACTAAATCACAATCACTAATCACAATCACTAATCACAATCACTAATCACAATCACTAATCACAATCACTAATCACAAGCACTAATCACAAGCACTAATCACAAGCACTAATCACAATGACTAATCACAATCACTAATCACAATCACTAAATCACAATCACTAATCACAATCACTAATCACAATCACTAATCACAATCACTAATCACAATCACTAATCACAATCACTAATCACAATCACTAATCACTAATCACTAGTCACAATCACTAATCACAATCACTAATCGCAATCACTAATCACAATCACTAATCGCAATCACTAATCAAAATCACTAATCACAATCACTAATCACAATCATTAATCACATCACTAATCACAATCACTAATCACAATCACTAATCGCAACCACAATCACTAATCACAATCACTAATCACAATCACTAATCACAATCACTAATCACAATCACTAATCACAATCACTAATCACTAATCACAATCACTAATCACAATCACTAATCACAATCACTAATCACAATCACTAATCACAATCACTAATCACAATCACTAATCACAATCACTAATCACAATCACTAATCACAATCACTAATCACAATCACTAATCACAATCACTAATCACAATCACTAATCACAATCACTAATCACAATCACTAATCACAATCACTAATCACAATCACTAATCACTAATCACTAATCACTAATCACTAATCACAATCACTAATCACAATCACTAATCACAATCACTAATCACAATCACTAATCACAATCACTAATCACAATCACTAATCACAATCACTAATCACAATCACTAATCACAAATCGCAATCACTAGTCACAATCACTAATCACAATCAATAATCACAATCAATAATCACTAATCGCAATCATTAATCATAATCACCAATAACAATCACTAATCACAATCATTGATCACAATCATTGATCACAATCACTATGGTCATTCGTGGAATCATTTTGGCTTTATCCATCCTTGCAATGGATGATCCGTCGTCACTCGCTTCGTCCACACATCATGAGCTCCTCCAGCATACCGTGTCCTTCCATTTCCTCTAAAGTTAGCTGTCATCAAGAATTAGCACGAAGTACGGCCGAGCTACCGCTGCAAACCTCTCGACGTCTTGCTCCCAATTGAACCCCCAATTGTGTTGTCTTTGTTTGTTCTGTTTGGTCCGTCGCCACAAACCTTTCAAAGGGTCGCCATCTTAATCAGTGTAGGCTGCATGACTTCGGAGCCACTGAAGTTGCAATGAAGTGTGACATACGCATCAAACTGAACTAATCAGCGCCTGGTTTTACGGCTCGGCTTTATGGTTCGGACTGAAGGGTGTTATTTGACAAAAATGTGAGATGAATGTATTACCAGATGTGTCCTGTACGTGGATGTAGGATCTTCATAGATTTGATGTTGACAATCATGAGGTAAAGTGAGAAACACCAGAAAACAACATTGGGATATGCATGCATGATACTGTAGCGATACTGTATCATTTGTCTGATGTTTTGTTGAGGTCGAATAACGTGTTATAAATTAAGGCATTACCTGTCCATGTTAATCATCATTGATGGAAATAGTGTGGCTATCAAAGAGAAAGGGATTTAATTTCTATATCATATATCACATTCAACTTAGGACATCCAGCAGAAACAAACAAAATGGAAAACGGCGGGGCCCGGTCGAGTCCGTTCATCTATTTAAAATGCACGCTTGGCCATACTCGTACCGAGGCCCAGCCCTCAGTCCCCAGGGCCTGCCCGGACCAGCTATAACTTCCGCGCAGAACCGCCCGTTCCGCGCAGAACCGCTCCGTTCCGCGCAGAACCGCCTTCCGCGCAGAACCGCTCCGGTTCCGCGCAGAACCGCTCCGTTCCGCGCGGAACCGCTCCGTTCCGCGCAGAACCGCTCCGTGTCCGCTGTGACACCACACCCGCCCGGAGCGCCTGCTGCCGGCCGAGACGTCGGCCGAGACGTCGGCGTTTGCACAACACGTGCGCCGCCTGCCGTGCGGGCGGCTCGTGTGCCGACTGACCACGGGGCGCGCGCGCGTGGGAAGCTGCGGCGCGCCGGCCACCCGAACCGGACCGCGGCCGCCGGTGGCCCGGTGAAGGCTGCGGTGATGGACCCGCAGCGGCCTATAAAGCGACTCGCGCCCACCCCGGCCGCACTGCACACCACACACCGAGCAGCGTCGGCCATGGGGGTGTGCGCCGCTCTGCTCCTCCTGCTGGCGACCGTGCACGGTCAGGCGTACCCCGGCAGCACGCCCGGCTCCGGCGGCGGCGGCGCCCCGCGGCTGACCGACCGGCCGGCGGTCGACGGCTTCCGCCCCGACCCGCGCCGCCCGCCCGCCATCGCCAGCTACGACTTCAACTGGAACGTGGACAACCAGCAGAGCACCCAGTTCGGCCAGCGCGAGAGCCGCGCCGGCCAGTCGACGCGCGGCTCCTACTCGGTGCTGCTGCCCGACGGCCGGCTGCAGACCGTCACCTACACCGTCGACGGTGACGGCGGCTACGTGGCCGAGGTGACGTACCAGCGCCAGGCCCGCCCCGCTCCGCCCGGCCAGCTCGAGCGTCAGGCGCACCCGCCAGGACTGCCGGCGTCCCGCGCCTCGGCGGCGCGCAGTTACGGCGGGCTTGGTGCCGCTCAGCCTCACTCCGGCTCCCAGCAGGCTCAGCACCGAGGCATCCAGCAGCAGGCAACGTCACGGCCTCACTCCGTCCCCCAGCAGCCTCAGCACCGAGGAATCCAGCAGCAGGCAGCGTCACGTCCCAAAGGAGAGTACTCTCCCCTACAGCAACTGGCCGGCCGCCACCGCCAGAGTCGAGGAGGATCCCAAAGCGGTCACGGAGACAGTCAGGAGGGCAACGCTGGTCCCCAGCAAACCGCAGTCCGTCCCCAGCAAACCGCAGTCCGTCCCCAGCAAACCGCAGTCCGTCCCCAGCAAACCGCAGTCCGTCCCCAGCAAACCGCAGTCCGTCCGAAGCAAGGCTATGGCAGCCCCAGACAGGGGCACAATGGTCCTAAGAAGTGGTACAAGCGTCCGCAGGAACCCTCAGTCGGCCCTCCGAACTACGGCGGTCGTCAGGACTCCCCAGCCCGCCCGCAAGGCTACAACGGCCCGTCACAGGACCTGGCCTGGACAGAGCAGACGTCCACCAAGTCGCAGGACCTGGATTGGACCAAGCGGACGTCCACCAAGCCGCAGGACCTGGCCTGGACAAAGCAGACGTCCACCAAGTCGCAGGACCTGGATTGGACCAAACAGACGTCCACCAAGCCGCAGGATCTGGCCTGGACAAAGCAGGCGTCCACCAAACAGCAGGACCTGACCTGGACCAAACAGGCGTCGACTAACAGCATTCAGGAGATAGCTTCCACCTTCGGGCAGAGTTTCGATCACCCACGATGGGAGTCTGCTGCTGCTCAGCGAGTGTCGGCTTCGCCTCGGCAACAGCAGCCTCACGTTCGTTCCCAGCAGGCTTCAAACTTCGTCCAGCAGCCTCGGCAACAGCAGCCTCGCGTCCGTTCTCAGCAGGCTTCAAACTTCGCCCAGCAGCTCAGGCAGCAGCAGCCTCAAGTCCGTTCCCAGCAGGCTTCAAACTTCGCCCAGCAGCCTAGGCAACAGCAGCCTCACGTCCGTTCCCAACAGGCTTCAAAGTTGGCCCAGCAGTCTTGGGAACAACAGACTCACGTCCGTCTCCAGCAGGCTGCAAAGTTCGCCCAGCAGCCTAGGGAAGAGCAGCGGGGATACAATGGCCCCCGGCAGGATGTGACCTGGTCTGGGCAGCAGCAACACAACGTTCGTTCTCAGCAGGATTTCAGGTTCTCCCAGCATAAACCTAGCATCCCCCAGCAGCGCTCCAGTGGCTCGCAGCAGGATGTGGCCTGGTCCGGGCGGCAGCACAACTCCGTCCCCTCTCAGCAGGATTCCAGGCTCCGCCAGCAGGGCTACAGCACCTCCCAGCAGGGCAGGAACGGCCCCCAGCGGGTAACTAACCACGCTCAGTGGGGGAGCAATGCTCCTCTGGACAGCAGCTTCCGTCGGGATCACACCGGTCCTGAGGAAACTGGCAAGAGTCGCCAGCAAAACGTGCTGTGGTCCAAACCGCGCGCAGCGTCCAGCAGCCTTCTCCAGGGCTCCTCCGGCTGGCAGCGGCTCCCTTCCAGCAGACAGCAGCAGCAGCACGGTCTCGCTCGGCCGGCCCAGCGTCACCCGCCCAGCGCCCCTGGCGACGAACGGCTGAACCTCGTCATCACGCCATCTATCGTCGGAAACGGCAACTACGCCTCGGGCGGTCGCCGACAGGTGTCGCCGCCGATCGTGGCCGACTATTCGCTGCTTCGGAGCGGCGAGGTGGGAGGCCGACCTGGTGCAGGCGTAAGACACCGAGCTGCCAAATAGTGGTGAACGGAGCTACTAAATCATGACCGAGGGCAATCCCGCTGTTAGGCCCACTTAACAGGTGGCAGGCCGGCAGTTAGGCCCACTTTACAGATGGTAGCGACGTGAAGTGAGTCACACTGTCAACATCGGTAACGTCTTGTTGAATGGCAGACAGTTTGAAAGTAATGTAGGATGGCCTGTAACGGTATTGGTCTTTAACATTAAGGTTAAAATATTTATGTATTACAATGCCCGACGTTTCGGTGTCATACGTTCTTCAAGGTATGACAAGGACTTCATCACTCTGCTTGCCCTTGAAGAAGGTATGACACCGAAACGTTGGGTATTGTAATAAATAAATATTTTCACCTTAATGTTTAAAGAAAACTAATACCGTTACAGGCCATCCTACCTTACATCGGTGACGTCACTGATGACATCACCAACGACCATCTTCCGAGGTGTTGGCTGTCTCCGGATTTGCTTCGCTGCTTATGCCCACACGCTTGTGAATATTAGAGCTTATTGTTCCACGGTTTTCTGTGCCATCTGTTACTTGGTATGATCATGGATGAAATAAATGAGTTAGCTGCAGTATAAATGTCCATTAGAATGATCTGTGCTGGTGAATGCCATTTACATAATTGGACACATTTCAATGTGCACTGAGAATACTTCAGCACTATGCGAATAAGCCGATATCCGTATTGTTCATCTGTGGACTTCGTGTTCGTCATCGCCGTTTGCGGACACATCGACGGCAAATGTTTCTTTTCCCGTTATTTTTGTGCTCGCGGATGGTTTATTGCCAGGAGCAGACGTTCGCTCACTCCAGACGCACACCAAGGTTCACAGAGCAATCACGCGCTAACCGAACGTAACGCGAACGTCGCGTCATTTACGCCGCTGTCGTCTGCACCGACAAGCGTTCAGGGCGACCACGAGTTAAGATTGCGTTCAGGTTGCTCTCAAATTGTGTGCCAATAGGCAGAGGCGTATAATGAGCAACGGGAAAATGGACAGAACGATTTTCAGGGGGGAGGGCGGGCAATCCCCCGGAGGAGAGCCACTGACTGAGAACATCTTAGTGGTTGCACTCATGTCAAGTGACCCTGGATGGGGAGCCTTTTGTACTCAGAGCGGTGCCTTCAGCTAAAAATTCCAAGGGAGAGGCGGTGCATTCGAACATGCTGTAAAATGTGCCTTTTTCAGTCAAAGGGACGCTTCTGTTCAGCAAGAGGAGGCGTCGCCGAAAAGTGTAGGGCCTAATCCTCCAGGGGATCTAGAAGCCGGGCATTGCACCAGTTGAGTTGATAATTGTTTTTAAAAGTCCGACTTTTTTTCAACAGTTGAACAGCGAACATTCCTCGGGGCTTAAAAAACTGCTAAACTGTCTTTGACAGCAAGACATGAACAGCTAGCACATCTGACTGTGCCATTAAGCCAGACATGAACAGCTAGCACATCTGACCGTGCCATTAAGTTGAACACACAACTAGCGACTCTGCAGAGGAGTGTGGACAATCATGCTTGCGTGTGCTTTATTTTGCAAACAATATAGTTGGAACAAAATAATTGAAAACTACCATTGTTTGGCATTCCGGGTCCGAAAATCATGTTGACCCGCTGTGGTCATGTCAGATTGTATTTACGAATGAAAACATCTCTATGTTGCTCATTAATGATTTTCACAACTGACATACTTACATTTAGTTATACCGCTACCCATAATGATTAAAATTAATGGAATGGCGCAGACGACTTGGTTCATGTTATGCATCATACTTGGTATTAATGGAATGGCGCAGACGACTTGGTTCATGTTATGCATCACACTTGGTAAATACGCAACACTTCACATATGTGTTTTTCCTCACGAAGCATCCGACTTTAAAGACTTGAAACTAGCATTCCTCGCTCATAATGTGGCAACAGTCCAAAGGCTGCCCCACTGCATAATGTGGCAACAGTCCAAAGGCTACCCCACTGCTTTTTAACGGCCCAAGGCTTAGGACACTACGTTCGGAATCCCGTCTTTCAAAAGCCTGAGACTAATCACCCAAGGGGCTCCCGCGTGCTTTCGGCCGCATCGGCCCAGAGGCCCTTCATACCGGCTCTGGACCCTCAGGTCAGAGCCTTTGCATGGCTTGGGCCCCATCCGCCGGCCCAACGGCTCTTTCTGACTGCTCGAGGTCCTCTCCGGCAACTAGCACCCCCTCCGTCGTCTCAGGAGCCCTCTTTGACGATGCAGGGCCTTTCCCGACAAGCCGGAAGACCAAGGGCGTCGCCAGCGGGGGCAGCGGGGGCAATCGCCCCCCTGCCGTGAAACTGGGGGGGCGCCCAAGGCTTAGGCGCCCAAGGCTAACAAATGAAGCCGGAGCAACAAAAAACAATCCGGACATGGATAATCACTCTGGGGGCCCAACAATGACGCCAAAAGCCCCCAAAACGCATTGGACCCCCAAAGGGTGTCGAGACCGCTATAGCTCGCGCTAGGGATCCAAGAAAATGACGTCGGGGCCCAAAGATCACATTGGACTAAAAAAAGTCGCGTCGCAGCCCTTGAAAATCACACTGGAGGCTCAGAAGGTCGCGCCGGGGCCCCAAAAGTTGCAGCTGCCCCAAAAATCAATCCTTAACCTGAATGTCACTCTAGGACAGGAACAAAACTCTTTCAGTGGCCGCAGTGCTATATCAAAGGGGCAAATGCCCCCTCCATCCTGAGAGCGATAAGCTCCCAAGAATCGTGCCGGGGCCTCAAAAATCGCGCTGGGGCCACCAAAATTCGCGTCAGTCCACCAGAATTCGTGTATGAGTCTCCAAATAAATACGGCGAGCCCCGGAAAACTCGCCCGAGGCCCGAAAAATTGTAACAGGAATCGCCAAAATCGCGTTGGGGCCACAGCTAAATACAACGCGTCCCACAAACTCGAACCGGGCCCCCAAATATCGCGCTCGGGACCCACCATTCCCATCGGTAGTCCCGTCGGGGCTCTTAAAAATTGGCGTCTAGGGCCACACGTAAGCACAGTGTGACCACAAACACCGGATCGGTATCCGAAAAATCAAGCTGGAGCCCTCCAAAATAAGGAGGGATTCCAACAACTAAATGCACAGGTAAAAAATTGGCTTTGGAGCACCGAAAATATTATCAGATGCCTTCACAAATTGCGTACGGCACCGAAAAACAAACCAGATCTCGAACAATCGAGGTGGGATACAAAAACATGGCGCCAATGGCTCGAGAAATCAGGCCGGGATTCGCACTTTAAAAGAAAATCAGAAAAGATTCACACAAATCGTATTGAGCCCAGAAAACTGGGATTGGGTCTCCGGAACCACGCGCCTGGGCGCGATAAGCCGCTCTGGGACCTAGAAACATCATATCGAAGCCCCAAAATTGTACTGGGGCCTCACAAGTGTGCGTCAGAAGCTCAAAATAAACACATCGGGACCCTAAGAGCACAACGGGGGCCGAAAATACAACTTGCCCTCAAAAGCGCACAGAGTCTCACAAAAAGCGACAGGGCCTTAACACATGCGTTGCAGCCATAAATATACATACCGGGAGGTCTAAAAAATACACCGGAAGCTCGCAAGGCACACAGGGGTCATGATAACGCACAAGAGCCTGAAAAAGTGGCTTGGGCCGCAAAAGGCAACATGGTTCCAAAACAAACAAAAAGACCGGGCGCTAAATAAACACATCGGGATCTTCGAAAACGCCCTGACACGTCAAAAAAATTGGCAGGGCAGGGGGTTCGAAAATGTTTTAGACCCATAACACAAATGGATTGGAGCCATAATACACAATCATAGACCAAGAAAGACGCAACGGATTCAAAACGAACGCTGAGGCAGGGCCTCGGTTCGGTAGCCAATCTGGGAGGATAGCAGCAAAGATATGAAGTGCATCAAAGCTCAGCGGAAACCGCATTTCATAACTACCAGAAAATGTGGGAGGTAGGAAACTAATGATCGAATTTAATCAATCGACTTTTCGCAGCGAATGCCCATACGAAGCATTCCATCACGTCAAATATGGCGTAAGTCTATCATGCGGCAGCAATTAGCAACACGCAGAAGGCCTAGCAGAAAACCGTAGCATCGCACGAAGTGTGGCGAATGCACCGAATACGAAATATGGGTGTGCACGTGCACTGACGTTGCCGTCGTGGCGATCGGGTGCTATGAACTGGAATGCCCGAAATTGTGAAATTTTTGTATTTTAAAGTGGTGGGTAATACATTTTAAATTGAAGTTATGGACCTAATACATCTTCGAAACCCTGCTCGCTTTAGGGCTTTGTTGCTTTTTTGTGTACCAAGTATTTCTTACGTGTCAGGGCGTTTTCGAAGATCCGGATGTGTTTATTTAGCTCCCGATCGTTTTGTATGTTTTGGAACCATGTTGCCTTTTGTGGCCCCAGCCTCTTTTCAGGCCCTTGTGCGTTCTCATGGCCCATGTGCGCCTTGCGAGCTTGCAGTGTATTTTTTTAGGGCTCCCGGTATGTTTATTTAGGGCTACAACGCATGTTTTAAGGCCCTATCGCTTTTTGGTAGAATCGGTGCGCTTTGGAGGTTAGTTGCATTTTTCGGACACCGTTGTACTCTTAGGGGTCCCGCTGTGTATATTTGGGGCTTCTGACGCACATTTGTGGGCCCCAATACGATTTTGGGGCTTCGGTGCGATTTTTCTGGGTCCCAGCGCGACTTGTCGCGTCAGGCGCGTGGTTCCGGAGACCCAACGCCAGCTTTCTGGGCTCAACGCGATTTTTGTGGATCTTTTCTGGGTTTTTTTAAAGTCCGAATCCCGGCCTGATTTTTTGGAGCCTCTGGCGCCATGTTTTTGTATCCCACCTCGATTTTTCGAGATCCGGTATGCTTTTTCGGTGCCATACGCAATTTTTTGAAGGCATCTGGAAAAAAATATTCGGTGCTCCAGAACAATTTTCCCTAACCCGGACATTTATTTGTTGGAATCCCTCCTGTTTTGGAGGGCTCCAGCTTGATTTTTTTGGATACCGATCCGGTTTTGTGGGTATAGGTGTAATTTCAGCAGTGTGAGGTAACTTATCAAGGGATACCAAAAAACCTTAGAACTGGGTGGTGGAGTTAGGGTTGAAATCCGACCAATCAGAAACCAGTGGTAGATTAGGCCCTCCACAGGACAATATAGTCGATAACTAATTATATTACTCGAATGTCCCCTTTGATAAAATAGCGGTCGAAATCCAAAGACTTTTTTAATGGGCGTAGGTGCCCGCCCCCCTGCAAATCCGTTTGCCACCTCCTGCTGACGCAAATATAGGTGCTCCACTGGTCCCTCAATAATTTTCCGGAAACATGCGCCCATGGGGCAAAGCCAACATTGAGGGACAAATTATCCCTCACAAGCATACAATACAACATCCATGCCCGATATAAAATGGGATGAGTAATGTTTTTAAATGCATTTTCTTCCAACAAACTTCTTTTCTGTTATTACAGCTTGCATGATTAGAGCTTCCCCAGCTTCCATACCTTCTCAACGTCATTTACAAAACGGTACAGCACAGCAAAAACGATGGGGCGTGACGGCGTGGAATTTGAACGTTTGGATTATGGCGACTTCTGACATTGTTGCATTGTTGCGTTGTCATTTATGCATTGCTTTCAATGCTTGTTCTTGCCGTGAATTTATTCGCTGGAGGATATATTTTAGCTCGTGTGACAATTGCCTTGCAGCCAGCACCAAATGTTATCAAAATAAACAAATTCCTAAAAATGGTGCTCAGAAAAACCAATGCAATCCACTTCTCGTTGTCACCTTTGCGAAATTGTCGTCCTGGGACTGAGAATGGTCGTTCAAGCTTGCTTATGATATCAAGCTGGTGGGAATAAATAACAGTAGTGATGAATCTAGCTATATTCAGTTAGACTTGGAGGACTTCAAAGTGGGTTGATCAATGGCAAATATCTGTAAGAGGTGCTTAGCACCAGCCCACGCCAGCTCGCTGCAATCTAGACGCCAGTGGGAAGATTCGAGAAAGCATTGAGACGTTGGTTTGTTTTGGCACTTATGTATTTATCCAAATATTACTTATTTATACCCTGGTGTGGCCCAGTTTTCACAAAAAATGATTAGTGCTATTGCGTTTTGACCAAATGATGCACCATGCCAAGAACAAACAAAACACCAATATGAAATCATGTTCCCCATCTCTCGAACCATAGTAAGAGCCTAAAAACAATATGAGACCGTAACACACAATGGAGGCCCTCTTTTTCCGGGGAACAGGAGGCCCCCGTTCGACCCGCCCCCCCTGGAAGGAATTTCATTGGCGACGCCACCTGCGGGAAGGACCCTTTCCAAACGCTTGGGCTCTGTTCATCGGGTCAGGGTCCTTCTGTGGCATGGGCCCCCACCATATGCCCAGGGGCCTTCTCATCGGATCGGATTCCTCTTCGTCAGCCTGGGGGCCCTTCCAATGATTCGGACCGCCGCCAACAATTAGAAGCTCCCTCCCGTTAACTCCAGCCAGGCCCTCAACATCTTTCCGAGCGCACTCTCCGGTGACTCGAGGCCCT
>JAOTOM010001984.1:0-86526 GCA_034440615.1 Ashinkailepas kermadecensis | reverse complement strand
CAGTGAGAGGCTCGGTCAGGTCCAATGAGAGGCTCAGTCGGGTCCAGTGACGGGCTCAGTCGGGTCCAATGAGAGGCTCAGTCGGGTGCAGTGAGAGGCTCAGTCTGGTCCAATGGGAGGCTCAGTCGGGTCCAGTGAGAGGCTCAGTCGGGTCCAGTGAGAGGCTCAGTCTGGTCCAGTGAGAGGCTCAGTCAGGTCCAGTGAGAGGATCAGTCAGGTCCAGTGAGAGGCTCAGTCTGGTCCAGTGAGAGGCTCAGACAGGTCCAGTGAGAGGATCAGTCAGGTCCAGTGAGAGGCTCAGTCGGGTGCAGTGAGAAGCTCAGTCTGGTCCAGTGAGAGGCTTAGTCGGGTCCAGTAAGAGGTTCAGTCGGGTCCAGTGAGAGGCTCAGTCGGGTCCAATGAGAGGCTCAGTCGGGTCCAGTGAGAGGCTCAGTCTGGGCCAGTGAGAGACTCAGTCGGGTCCAGTGAGAGGCTCAGTCGGGTCCAGTGAGAGGCAAGGGCTGCCGCAGCGGACGGCAGCGTCGCCTCAGAGAGAAATACGTATATGTAAAGCCATCCCGATGTGTGAAGTGTAAACAGAGCAACTGCATAGTGAAGGGTACACGAATGCACATCCGGGAGAGTGAATGGAAGTGAATCGGGGGTGGGAGTCGGGGAGGGATTTTATCTATTGACTTATTGGGTGGTTCACGACGCATTTTATGCACATTCACGGCTAATGGCGCCACCCACACTGATTCGCCGGTGAGCCGCGGGATTGGGAAATGTCCCGAGCGGAGCGAGTGTCGAACTCGGAACCTTTGGTACCCAGAGTCCAGCACATTAACCACTCGGCCATGGCCGGGGGATTGAAATGTGCATATTGGAATGGGCGAAATTAGAAGAGAACCGACTAATTTGAAGAAGAAAAAGTTTAAACGTGCAGAGTCCATAAATGGAGTATGAAATGCGTATAATGGCGCCTTAGAACAGTGTCATGCACACGGTCGCACTGCAATATCAGGGCGTACAGCGGCACTACAAGTACAAGGTGAGAGTGCACGGTGACACTGCAAGTACAAGGTGAGGGTGCACGGTGACACTACAAGTACAAGGTGAGGGTGCACGCTGACACTGTAAGAACAAGGTGAGGGTGCACGGGGACACTACAAGTACAAGGTGAGGGTGCACGGTGACACTACAAGTACAAGGTGGTAGTGCACGGTGACACTACAAGTACAAGGTGGTAGTGCACGGTGACACTACAAGTACAAGGTGAGGGTGCACGGTGACACTGCAAGTACAAGGTGAGGGTGCACGGTGACACTACAAGTACAAGGTGAGGGTGCACGGTGACACTACAAGTACAAGGTGGTAGTGCACGGTGACACTACAAGTACAAGGTGGTAGTGCACGGTGACACTACAAGTACAAGGTGAGGGTGCACGGTGACACTACAAGTACAAGGTGAGGGTGCTGGCCGACGTTCCACGACGGTGAAGGTGCCCGGAAGTGGTGCAGTGGCACGCTAAAGTAGGTGCACCCCGTCACGTGTCCAGAAGCGTGCCGACGCCGCGTGCTCCACACCACACCCTGGAGGCGGCGGTGCTCATGCGCACACCACACCACGCCGCACGTCTCCGACCTGTCTGCCAGAGGCGGGCTTGGCCGGGCCGCGACGGCACCGACGCGGCTGTACCACTGCCGCAGGCACCACGTCCACCACCAGCGTGTTGAGTACCTGGCCGCCGGGCCACGTCAGTCGCAGTGGCTGACATTGGCTGCACCGCCGGACCACAGTTGGTACACCGCCGGGCCACAGTCGGTACACCGCCGGACCACAGTTGGCACACCGCCGGACCACAGTTGGCACACCGCCGGACCACAGTTGGTACACCGCCGGACCACAGTTGGTACACCGCCGGACCACAGTTGGTACACCGCCGGACCACAGTTGGCACACCACCGGGCCACAGTCGGTACACCGCCGGGCCACAGTCGGTACACCGCCGGACCACAGTTGGCACACCGCCGGACCACAGTCGGTACACCGCCGGACCACAGTTGGCACACCGCCGGGCCACAGTCGGTACACCGCCGGACCACAGTCGGTACACCGCCGGGCCACAGTCGGTACACCGCCGGACCACAGTTGGTACACCGCCGGACCACAGTTGGTACACCGCCGGACCACAGTTGGTACACCGCCGGACCACAGTCGGTACACCGCCGGGCCACAGTCGGTACACCGCCGGACCACAGTTGGTACACCGCCGGACCACAGTTGGTACACCACCGGACCACAGTTGGTACACCACCAGACCACAGTTGGCACACCACCGGGCCACAGTCGGTACACCGCCGGACCACAGTTGGTACACCGCCGGACCACAGTTGGTACACCGCCGGACCACAGTTGGTACACCGCCGGACCACAGTCGGTACACCGCCGGGCCACAGTCGGTACACCGCCGGACCACAGTTGGTACACCGCCGGACCACAGTTGGTACACCACCGGACCACAGTTGGTACACCACCAGACCACAGTTGGCACACCACCGGGCCACAGTCGGTACACCACCGGACCACAGTTGGTACACCGCCGGGCCACAGTCGGTACACCGCCAGACCACAGTTGGCACACCGCCGGACCACAGTTGGTACACCACCGGACCACAGTTGGTACACCGCCAGACCACAGTTGGCACACCACCGGGCCACAGTCGGTACACCGCCGGACCACAGTTGGTACACCGCCGGACCACAGTTGGTACACCGCCGGACCACAGTTGGCACACCGCCGGACCACAGTCGGTACACCGCCGGACCACAGTCGGTACACCGCCAGACCACAGTTGGCACACCGCCGGACCACAGTCGGTACACCGCCGGACCACAGTTGGTACACCGCCAGACCACAGTTGGCACACCACCGGGCCACAGTCGGTACACCGCCGGGCCACAGTCGGTACACCGCCGGACCACAGTTGGTACACCGCCAGACCACAGTCGGCACACCACCGGGCCACAGTCGGTACACCGCCGGACCACAGTCGGTACACCGCCGGGCCACAGTCGGTACACCGCCGGACCACAGTTGGTACACCGCCGGACCACAGTTGGTACACCGCCGGACCACAGTTGGTACACCGCCGGACCACAGTTGGTACACCGCCGGACCACAGTTGGTACACCGCCGGACCACAGTTGGCACACCGCCGGACCACAGTCGGTACACCGCCGGACCACAGTCGGTACACCGCCGGACCACAGTTGGTACACCGCCGGACCACAGTCGGTACACCGCCGGACCACAGTTGGTACACCGCCGGACCACAGTCGGTACACCGCCGGACCACAGTCGGTACACCGCCGGACCACAGTCGGTACACCGCCGGACCACAGTCGGTACACCGCCGGACCACAGTTGGTACACCGCCGGACCACAGTCGGTACACCGCCGGACCACAGTTGGTACACCGCCGGACCACAGTCGGTACACCGCCGGACCACAGTCGGTACACCGCCGGACCACAGTTGGTACACCGCCGGACCACAGTCGGTACACCGCCGGACCACAGTTGGTACACCGCCGGACCACAGTTGGTACACCGCCTTCCGGACGACGACACGTGCGGCAGCGCTCCGTTCACAACGTCATGCAGAATGAGCGCGTGGAAATTCCTCGCTCGCGTGCAAATGCTACGGTTAAGCAATGAATTCCACCAGCAGCACCAGGTGCGGGCCGGCGTGTTACCTCCAGTTGTCACGACTTCGTGAATTGACGCGGCACGGGACTAACAGCCTCATTACCACCAAAACCTAGCCCTCGGGTTTGCTGGGAAAACGTGTCAGACAATACACTCGACATGGCCATGCAAGCGACCTTCACCCACATGCCCCGTCACGAATTGCCTCTTAGTACGTAGACATTAGCATATCAGAGGAAATACACTGGGGCTGATATTTGCTCGCCTGACACCCTGAAGGTTGTCAGTCCGACGCAAATTAAATGAGTTGAATACTAGTAGGTAGTAGGTTTGGCTTCAAAGTCAGCCTTTCGGACTCGGTGACATGTCGGCCAGCCAGAGTTGATCGTTCGGCATCCCAGTCTCGGGTGAGACGGACGACGTGCGCGGTTCGAGTCTGTCCAATGTCCCAACATGTCCGACACCCAGCACTCACCGAGGCCGGGGCGCTGTAGCTGCCCGCGCTGGTGCGGCCCTCCGTGTCCCGCATCAGACGCGACAGTGCCTCGGCACTCTGCGCCACAATGTACGTCTGCACCGAGCCCTGCGAACACGCAGACGTCGGCGGCGACGGCGGCGCGCGCTGCTCGTGTCGCGGCCGCGCCGGCTTGGCTGGAGGGTCGTCGGAGTCGTTGGAGCCTGAGGACGCGACGGTGGCTTGTTGGCAAGCGGTCGCTGAGGTCGGTGCTATCCTAAAATACTGTCATTGTCACAATACACCAATAAATAGACCGGTGCCGTACCAGCGATGGAGCCGGCTGATTTCAGAGCTGGACGGAGAGTTAACAAAAAGCCACACGCCAAGTTGCACGATATCGGTTTTCTTGCGGGAGTCCCTTCATATCTCTTTGTCGGTGGATGGGGAAGGGGTAAGCCCTTTGACGTTCGCACCCCGCCCCTTCCTCCCCACAATAATTCCTGAGTGCAACATGGTGGCCTACGGATAGTAGACCAATGCTTTTTGGGATAACACACTTTAGCATTATTAGATCCTCTACCAATTTGTCTTCAAAGCTCCGTCTGCGAATATTCTTCCTTGGCAGACAGGGCTCACCATAACCTAGAAACACGAGCAGTGACGGCATTACGACCGAGATGGCATCCCGGAGCCACACGACCGAATTGGCATCCCGGCACACACGACCGAGTTGGCATCTCAGGAGCTACACGACCGAATTGGCATCCCGGAGCCACACGACCGAGTTGGCATCTCAGGAGCACACGACCGAGTTGGCATCTCAGGAGCCACACGACCGAGTTGCATCCCGGGAGCCACACGACCGAATTGGCATCTCAGGAGCCACACGACCGAATGGCATCCCCAGGAGCCACACGACCGAGTTGGCATCTCAGGAGCCACACGACCGAGTGTCATCCGGGAGCCACACGACCGAGTGGATCCCAGGAGCCACCGACCGAGATGGCATCCCGGGAGCCACACGACCGAGTTGGCATCCCGGGAGCCACACGACCGAGTTGGCATCCCGGGAGCCACACGACCGAGTTGGCATCCCGGAGCCACACGACCGAGTTGGCATCCCAGGAGCCACACGACCGAGTTGGCATCTCAGGAGCCACACGACCGAATTGGCATCCCGGAGCCACACGACCGAGTTGGCATCTCAGGAGCCACACGACCGAATTGGCATCCCGGGAGCCACACGACCGAGTTGGCATCCCGGGAGCCACACGACCGAGTTGGCATCCCAGGAGCCACACGACCGAGTTGGCATCCCAGGAGCCCACGACCGAGTTGGCATCCCAGGAGCCACACGACCGAGTTGGCATCCCAGGACCACACGACCGAGTTGGCATCCCAGGAGCCCACGACCGAGTTGGCATCCCAGGAGCCACACGACCGAGTTGGCATCCCAGGAGCCACACGACCGAGTTGGCATCCCAGGAGCCACACGACCGAGTTGGCATCCCGGAGCCACACGACCGAATTGGCATCCCAGGACCACACGACCGAGTTGGCATCTCAGGAGCCACACGACCGAGTTGGCATCCCAGGAGCCACACGACCGAGTTGGCATCTCAGGAGCCACACGACCGAATTGGCATCCCAGGAGCCACACGACCGAGTTGGCATCTCAGGAGCCACACGACCGAGTTGTCATTCCGGGACCACACGCCATCGGCATCTCGGAGCCACCGACCGATGGCATCCCAGGAGCCACACGACCGAATTGGCATCCCAGGAGCCACACGACCGAGTTGGCATCCCAGGAGCCACACGACCGAGTTGGCATCTCAGGAGCCACACGACCGAGTTGGCATCCCAGGAGCCACACGACCGAGTTGGCATCCCAGGAGCCACACGACCGAGTTGGCATCTCAGGAGCCACACGACCGAATTGACATCCCGGGAGCCACACGACCGAATTGGCATCCCAGGAGCCACACGACCGAGTTGGCATCCCGGAAGCCACACGACCGAGTTGGCATCCTGGGAGCCACACGACCGAGTTGGCATCCCGGGAGCCACATGACCGAGTTGACATCCCAGGAGCCACCGACCGAGTTGGCATCCTGGGAGCCACACGACCGAATTGGCATCCTGGGAGCCACACGACCGAGTTGGCATCCCGGAAGCCACACACCGAGTCGGCATCTCAGGAGCCACACGACCGAATTGGCATCCCGGGAGCCACCGACCGAGTTGGCATCCTGGGAGCCACACGACCGAGTTGGCATCCTGGGAGCCACACGACCGAGTTGGCATCCCGGAAGCCACACGACCGAGTCGGCATCTCAGGAGCCACACGACCGAATTGGCATCCCAGGAGCCACACGACCGAGTCGGCATCTCAGGAGCTACACGACCGAGTTGGCATCCCGGGAGCCGCACGACCGAATTGGCATCCCGGGAGCCGCACGACCGAATTGGCATCCCGGGAGCCGCACGACCGAATTGGCATCCCGGGAGCCACACGACCGAATTGGCATCCCGGGAGCCACACGACCGAATTGGCATCCCGGGAGCCGCACGACCGAGTTGGCATCCTGGGAGCCACACGACCGAGTTGGCATCCCGGAAGCCACACGATCGAGTCGGCATCTCAGGAGCCACACACAGGAGCCATTCCAGGAGCTATCCCATGACCCATCCCAGGAGCCATCCCAGGAGCCACACACAGGAACCATCCCAGGAGCCACACACAAGAGCCACACGCAAGGAACTATCCCAGGAGCCACAAGCGGGAGCAATCCCAGGCCCCCCCAGGAGCCACACGCATCCCAGGACTCACTCCAGGAGCCACACGCAAGAGCCACACGCAGGAGCCGTCCCAGGAGCCACGCGACAGAGTTGGCATCTTAGGAGCACACGACCCAGTTGGCATCCAGGAGCCACGCGATAAAGTTGGCATCACAGGAGTCACACGAATGCAAGGGCCTCACTGCCGCGTGGTTAGCGCAGCGGATAGCACACTGGCCTGCAAAGATCTCCCCGTGTTGGCGCAACGAGTCGCAGCGGATAGCACACTGGCCTGCAAAGATCTCCCCGTGTTGGCGCAACGAGTCGAATCGCTTGAGACCCTCGTTATTAATACCTCCCGCTAGGATGACCAACTAGCAACTGGCCAGGCAGAATTGAGACGCTAGCACCAGGCGGCTGTGCCAGACCAAGCGGGGGCGTTAAACTCCCGATCAAAATTGTTCCACAGAACTGGAATTTCCTAATCGGCAGGTAGGGTTCAGGACCAATGCAAAAGGCTTGTGGTTAGTATTGATTCTGATTTTGTCAAGCCTCTCTCACTATTGCTTGATACGAGGCTCAGGTCAGCCCCTCAGTCACATAGCCACCGGTGCCCCGACACTGTGCCAATGAACACGAAGCATCACAAGAGTGGAAAATATGGTGGGAGGAGTACCAACCCCAAGACACGACTCGAACGCGTCGGTTCTCCCTGCGTGCCGACTCCTCCAATGCCTGTCGCTCCTCGAGCAGGTACTCACTGTAACACAGAAACCAGCTTCTGTCATGTGGCAGGGCTTAGAGTCCACGTGTCTCCAGTGCCCATATAAAACATTGAAATATTGAAACAATATGGAGTGCTCTGGGGCGGCTCCTAGCCTAGCCCAATAACTTTGTTTTATAACAGACATGAGGAAATGCAGAAATAAACATAGTGCACTTACATAACTCAGCTCTGCTACAGCTATTGCAGGCACAGGACTACGTCTGTCCGAGTTCAGCAAGGCTGGCTTACCGGTGGTAAGGTGTCAGGCGAGGGAAGAGCTGGCGCCAGGTGCGGAGTGAAAACTTTTTCTTTGTGTGGGGGAGTGGCGGAGTGGTCAGACATTTTGAGGGGGAGGTTCCGGAGAGGTCGGACATTTCGGGGGTGGCGGAGAGGTCAAACGTTTTCGTGGGTGAAGGAGAGATCATACATTTTCGGGGGTAACTGAGAGGTCAAACATTTCTGTGGTGGCGGAGTGGTGATACATTTCGGGGATAGCGGAGTGGGCTGACATTTTAGGGGTGGTGGAGAGGTCAAACATTTTGGGAGAGGTCAGACATTTTCGCCAGATTGCTGGGCAAAAATCGCACGAACGAGCGATTGTCTCGAAATCTAGGCAACCTGACGCGGGGCGGACCCAGGCCCCTTCCATCACCTTTCAACGAAAATGAGAAGAACAAATCGACTTCATGAAGGTGAGGGCAATTTTCGTATGCATCCTTTCCCCGTGGTTACCGCCTCCTATGCACACTTTCACCGTGGCTACTGCCTCCTATGCACCATCTCCCAGCGGCTACCGCCTCCTATGCACCCTTTCCCGTGCTACCACCTCCTATGCACCCTTCCCCGTGGCTACCACCTCCTATGCACCCTTTCCCGTGGCTACTGCTTCTGCCGGACTCACTGGAGCGCCTTGCGGAGCCGAGCGAAGCTGGGCCGCTTGGCGGGGTCGTAGTACCAGCAGCTGAGCATCAGCGTGTAGACGTGCGGCGGACAGTCGGTCGGCAGCGGTAGTCGCTCCCCACACTCTATCCGGCCGACCACCTCACCGTTGGCCACGCCCTGGAACGGCTTCTGCACGCCCAGCGTCAGGATCTCCCACATGCAGACACCTGTTGGACAGATGGAAAACCTCGACAGATGTTCCAGCCGAGTGCCAGGTGCAGGAAATGACTGATTTATATTATTTGATGGGGAAGAAATGTTTGATGACGTATTACAAACACAGGTGTCGTGAATAAACTATAATGGACTAAGGATACAAACAAAATTAATTGAACGCAGTTCACGGAGCTCGAAAATGAAATGTCAGTTTCCTCGAAATTACGTTCCTACCAGTTTAAATTAAAAAATGTCTATGAAAAGTGCCCACCTTCACTTCGCAAAATACGTAAAGCACGTGTGTGACATAAGGACAGACGGCTGTGCAGGTAGATCCGACACATTGAAAGAAAGATATGTTTCTAAGGTCAGTGGTTAAGTGCCATTTGCACCAGATTTTCCAATTGCAATGGTTCACACCGGGTCGGATATGGATGTGGGGGTGGGGGCAGGCATCAACACATGGCATCAGGGGTACAACCAAGAGGGGAAACCGGAGTTGGAGGCCGGAGGCCCAGGCTCTTCCTAACACAAAATTTACACTAGATCAATGGGGGGGGGGATGATGATTAGACTAGATAAGACATACATTTTTGGATTTGCACCACGCCAAACCAGAATTTTCGGTGCGCTTCGCGCAATGAAAGCGTTCTTGGTACGATGAAACTTGTTTTGGGCCGGACCCTCTTTAAGAAAATATTGGCTGCACCCATGTCTGGCATTGAAATCGCATCACCTGGCGATCGGTGACATTACAACTGTCCGATAATTTGACGGTCTGACACACGGACCGACAGAGGCACCTAGCGGATGGCGACAGCATCACTAGCCCAACATCTTGTCGAATCACCTGGCGGGCAGACTAAGCCACCGGTAATTGACACAGGGAACAGGCGGACCAGGAACAGGCGGACCAGGAACAGGCGGACAAGGAACAGGCGGATCAAGAACAGGCGGATCAAGAACAGGCGGACCAGGAACGTGGCGGACCAGTAATGAGGCGGATCAGGATCAGGAACGGGGCGGATCAGGAATGGGGCGATAACAGTCATCGTTGTGCAGATGTTGCAAACATGCGGTTGCTTCGTAAGTCCGGGTAAACCACAAAATTGAACTAGGATCATCACGAGGAATGAACTGCAAAAAGCTGCATATTAACTGGCAGCGTTCCGCCATATCCCTAAGCGTAAACAATATCGATGCGTTTTGCGTCTAAAGATCAAACATTGTTTCATCCATGATCATCTACCTATACACGTTTCCAAGTCACAATGGATGCTAGTCCAGGATACAACTGCTAAGCTAACTATGTTGTTTCATAGCAAGGTTTTTGCCTTTCCGCGAACCGGCATCATTCAGAAAATACACAGGAATACACCAGTGGGCTATGCTGAATGGCAAATATAATAAATCAAATGGCAAGTAGATATGAGAATATGTAGACGAAACGTTGCACATAATACGGAAATCTTGTGATCAATCTCAACTCGTCTGACGGGGGTCCAACAGTTGTTATAAAAGATTAATTTTGTGACACAGTAACATGCATGGATTTCACGAGGGGGCGCTTGATAGATCCGATCTGCTATGAACACGCAAGCCCCCCAGCCTTCCTTACCGAACATCCAGACGTCGCTTGCCGAGGTGAATCGGCGGAAGTTAATGCTCTCGGGCGCCATCCACTTGATGGGCAGCTTGCACTTGCTGGCCTTGTAGTAGCTGCGCTCCTCCACCCACCTGCTCAGGCCGAAGTCGGCCAGCTTGACACTGTGGTGGCTGTAGACCAGCGCGTTACGAGCCGCGATGTCTCTGTAGAGAGGGAGACAGAGAGCGAGAGGGTGTTAGGTGCTGAGCCGCACTGATGGTGTAGCCACGATGGCACATCGCAGGTACAATTTCAGTGGGTTGTTGGAGGCGTCTGGGATCTACTAGTGATGGGACAGACTACGGGCGGGTGCAGGATTTCTTCAAGGGCAGCTCAGATGCCAGGGTGAACGCTCCGGCCTGATACCTGCGGCCCGCAGCTGGATGTGGCTCCCGACCATCAGGGTGCAGCCGCGACATCAAATAGGCTGACAATATTCTGCCACCTTCAAGGCGAAAGGCCCAGTGTACTCTAAATGTGGTGCGATATTTTGCGAAGTCGCGATCATGATGATGCATCATGATGCAACACTGTAACATAGCAAGAACCCGGCAGCGTTTCAACAATATGTAGCGAAGTGGCCCACCAGGTGACAGCATGTTCTGTGAGATGGCCATCGGCCCAGAAGCATTCAAACTTCGCTGTGGTTGTTTTGCCAGTGCAGGGCATCATTAGACACATTGTACATGCAAGGGCAGAAGACGAGCTGTAGACAATCGGTCATCATGCACTGGCAGCAGAGAACTTACAAGCCGATTACAACTGTTGTTGTTTTTGGCAATCTGGGAAAAATATTGCTGTGCTTTCGCTGTGAATATCGCTGTGCTTTCAGGCGCCACCTAGCGGTGACACTGGACACTTCTATAGACAACACTCCAGGTGCCGTATGGGTGTGGTGTCGTCAAAGGGTCTTCACTTCGACCAAATAATGAGATTAGCTCCCAAGAAATCATGTTACGAAAATTGGCGACATAAAATAGAAAACCAGATCAAAATCCGGGTGAAGAAAGACCTTAGAATATTGAAAACAATACGTTATTTAGCTTTGAATGGCGTGATTCAAGGATCGAGTCATTTAAAGCTCGGATCAAAACGTTCGATGGTGAAATTCTTGTTTTTGGAACGTGCACAGCAGTAAGCCGGTTCAGACTTTGAACTCGCCGGTAAAGAGGAGTAGCTGTCGGAGTACCTACAGCGCCACAGAGCAGGACTAGCCAGACTCCCGCGTTGGTAAGTTATCCATTCGATCAATCCTGCCCCAGCCAGTATGGGCATCACCCACCTGTCGCCAGTAGCCCCCCCTCCCCTCTCCTGAACCCCGTGACCTGGAGCGACGGCCGCTTACCTGTGCACGAATTTCTTGCTCTCGAGGTAGCTGAGCGCCTGGCTGAGTTGATAGGCGTACAGCACGAGCGTGTCCAGTCGGAGTCTGTGTCGGTTGTCGCGCAGGTAGGCGCGCATCTCGCCGTGCCGCGCCAGTTCCATCACGATCCAGACGGGCGACGTGCTGCACGTGCCCACCAGTCTGATGATGTGGGGGTGGTCGAACTGCTGCATCGTGTCTGTGAAGCGGCAGCAGGCCGGGGGTGTGACAAGGGGGAGGGGAGGCGCGCGGAGTCGGGCCTGCGAGACGGAAGAGGGCCGGTATCTACGGTATTGGAGCATACGGGTATGCCACCTTCAATGGCCGTGCACTTCAAGGGTCAGCCCCTAGGTTTCGGCAGGTCAGTGGAGGGACAAGTGCCACGCTCAATGACGGTGTATTCACGAGGAGTGTGGTCAACGGATACATTTCGGACTTGTTATCAGGTTAGCGTTGTTAACAGAATGTGCGAAAATGGGTGCCAGGTAGCTCAGGATTACACGAGAAATAGCAACCCGGCTATTATCCTCAACAAGAGGCAAATAGGGCCAACACTGCACGTGAGATCTTTTCGTCAAGTGATGATGAAATACGTCGGCACTGTTAGACACCAAGTATTTCTAATTGTTATTTCAAATGTCCTCACAAAACACCTATATGGGTCGACACATGCCAGGAAAAAATAATCACTGATGACTGACAATCGGAAACTGCGATATTTTGTGCCAAAACAAATGATGTTCCAAACTGCGACATTGTGTGCAAAAACATATGATGTTCCAAACTCACGTGCTTCTTCGAGGAACTTGTGCGCCATCGGTCGGTTGCGGTCGATTTTGCAGGTCTTGACGGCGACAGGTGTGGCGGAGCCTCCTGGCGGGTGGTAGGTGCCGAGAAACACGTCCCCGAACTGACCTTCACCTGGTGACACAGGCCACAGGTTGACACGCGGACACAAGCTACTGAACTGATCCGCTTATATCAGGAGAAATCATGGGAAGTCACGGGCCAACGCACGGGCCATCGGCCAACAACCTGACATGTCGTCAAGTCGTCCGTCTCTGACAGTGTGAACACTGTGTACAGCACCCAGCATGGTGTAGCTTCGTACAGCGCATCCAGCACTATGTGACTGCAGTGATCGTATCATGCCCCATGATGTAACTGAGTACAGCACATCCAGCACTATATGAGTGCAGTGGTCGTATCATGCCCCATGATGTAACTGAGTACAGCACATCCAGCACTATGTGACTGCAGTATCATGCCCCAGGTGCAAAGCTGTGCGTTCAGCAAGGACACAAACCAACTGCCTAACCATAGCATGACCCTCATCTGCACCCAGGTAGCAGTAGGGCGTATATTAACATACTATGAATGTCATTCCACGGTGTGCGAGCACCAGCATTCTGAATGTATTCTGCGCGTGCGTGATGTTGAGTTGTCCAGAGAGCGTTCTTGCGCTCACGGTGATTCCGCTGGTCTTCTTCGCTTCATGCTCCGTCTCTGTGCTCGCGCGCCTGGTTTGGAGCTGCCCTTGCGACCGGTGCTTCAGTTTGATTTGACGAAGGGGCATGTGGTGGTCGATTATTGGCTGCCATCCTAACTTAAAGTCAATGGTAACGGGTATTTAGATTCGTAAAAGCGATGCCGCAAGATGAGGTTCTAGAATTTGTGTTTGACTACCAATTTCCTTGGTGCAATTGTAAGAAATACGGAGACTTTCTATTGTACCTTCCATGAAGAAACGAGGCTTTGTGTTGTGATCACGGGTGCACATATCGATAATCGTTTAACGAAAAATGTAAGTGTAGCACCAACCTAGCTAAGTTTATAACACCTATTCATTCATCCTGCATAACACTTTATAAAACGTGCCATTCAGGTTATTAAGAACCTGCGTCAGGGCTTCCCAATAACTTGTCAGCTTGGGGAGGGGGCGTCGTATTCCAGTCATGGTTGCGCCCCCTCCTCTCCGACAATCCGAGGCCATTCCATTCCAAATTGCACATGAAATTATACATGTTTAAAATATTTTATTTTTTACTCCGAGACCTGAAAGCAGTGACACAAATATCAGAAGCTTCATGATTGGTGGAGGGAGTAGTTGCCTCGGCGTTTCCCCCTTAGCGATTTTGGCTTAAAATAGGCCTTTGGTAGCACACCAACACTCAGGCCACGGATCCCCAACACTCAGGCCACGGATCCTAGATCCACCAGCAGCCGAATTGATCTAGTGTCACCGCCGACCTGAATTGACAACCATCCACCGATGCAGGGCTGATAATGAACTCACTTCTTACAAAGATCTATCCTGGGCTGATGCAATTACCGGAACGTGGTGAATCATTACGTGGTGAACCATTACGTGGTGAACCATTACGTGGTGAACCATTACGTGGTGAATCATTACGTGGTGAATCATTACGTGGTGAACCATTACGTGGTGAATCATTACGTGATGAACCATTACGTGGTGAACCATTACGTGGTGAATCATTACGTGGTGAACCATTACGTGGTGAACCATTACGTGGTAATCCATTACGTGGTGAACCATTACGCACACATCGCGGCGCCCTCTCGTCTGCTCAAGGGCAGCGACACCACAGCACCACTGCCTGCTCACCGATGGTTTTCTCCAGGTGGACGTGCTGACGTGGCAGCTCGCGGCTCCGGCTGGCCGGCGTGCTGTAGTCGTCTTCGTCTTCCACAATCTCAGCGTAGTCCTCTAAGAGCGGCGACCGTGGCGACACACCAGCGCGTCGGCCAGTCGGCACACTAACGCCGCGCCCAGCACGATTGTCTGCTGGAAAGAGGTGACGAGGACTGGTGAACCAAACTGTGGCCTGAGGAAGGGCACACGAACACCTCTGCATCTATGGGCTGGTAAATGCTAACTCACCGAGTGTAACTCGTCATCCCTCCCATCCGAGAACTTCATGGTAAACTTTTACTACAAAAACTGCTAGGACGCAGCGCTGTTGCGTCATGACTTTCACTGCAAGAATGTCAGCGCGACATTACTTCTGGGCGGAAAAATTTCCACTTAGAAAGCATACACTAAATACATTTTAATCCCAAAACGTTTTCACTGCATTGCGTGCACTGGAGGACAACCCTCACTTGAAAGCGCCAAAATTGTTTTCTGAGGTTAATAGCACCCCCATTATTCAACATTGCCGATATCTTTTATGAATCAATCCCATTTCGTGCGAAATGATTCAGGATAAAACACAAAAACGGACCCGATTCACATACAGCATTTGCAGCATAATCCTGCCAAATATGGACCTCTGATCCACACATGTTGCATCCGCTGTCCAGGGGCACATACAGACAATGAGGGGTGGTGCGAGACCACAAGTTCCAGAAAAAAAAATATTTCGCCTACTAAAAGCAAGTAAAAAGTAAGCAACAAAAGCAATGGAACTCAAGTTAGGATCATATTATGTCACGGAACAGGCAAGTGCCCACATAGAACAAAGAGGAGTGATACGAGGCTAATCAAGGTAAACCTCCTCCATAACTTTTGATGTAGCAGGGAATACGAAATGACCTGAGAATAACTCAAACGAGGACCATATACGAGAAAATTAACTGTAGTACGCCAAACAGAATGACGAGTTCTGTAATATGAATAAACCATGCCCCCTGAAATGATGTCATGATTGGAGGACCGGACGCGAACACAAAAATTCTGAGCAAAAGATCCACAATTTGCAATACGCACTAGTTGTCTTCCAGTGATCGGGGAGAAACTGGTTTAAAGTGGCACTGTATCATCGGGTGGCGGAGGGTACGTATTACCTGAGGGTACACTGTAGGTCACGGGCCAATACGGCTGACTTACATACTTCACGTCAAGCAACATTACCAACGTTCCTGAAAGAGCCTTCGAATGAGCATAAGGCGTCTGTAAAATGCTAGAAACGGAAGAGGAACATTCAAATACATTGAACTAGGCAGTGATAGGTAGGTGCATCCCAAAATTACTGACGGAGGCGGATCCAAAAGTCTGGAGAGGGGGCGGGGGGGGTAATGAGAAAATCTCAAATTTCCCAAAACTCATCTAATTTGAACAGATAACATTCGTGGGGCTTGCTTAAGACAATATTTATGTATTACAAGGTACTTAGGTTTTCACAAAAATGCCAAGTCAGTGCAATATTTCGGCAAAATCGGCCTCTTGGTGGTGGGGAGCAATGACCTCGTTGTCCCTCCTTGGATCCGCCGGTGACCACTGATTCAGTTGAAATTTGATTGAACGCGAAATTCACCAGTTTATCTCAGACCACTACTAAGTGCTCTTAAACACCGGGATCGCCACCCGCCGCAGCCCGACCTCATGAGCTTCGGATAGTTGCACTGATTTAACACGCTGCTCCCAACGATTAAGCTCACCATTTAGCTGGCCGGTCTCAGACGACCTCGGGCTGAGCGATCACTACCCAATCACAATTCAGCTCAGCGCGGACGCTATCCACTACACCAAATTATACAGACCATCTTGGAACTTGAAAAGATCATACTGGACAAAATTGGAGGATCAGGTGGACCTCAAGCATTCGAGTTCAGAGAACAGTAAAATCGAAACAATGCTCAGGGCCATTAGCTCAGCAGCACGAGACTCGGTCCCAGTGAACCTCGAATAGTCAAAACGCAATCGCCGCCCGGCGCCGCGCCTACAAACAGTACAAAAAAATGCGTGTACGAAGCATGCCTATGCAGACATACAGACAGATAGCCAGCATACAGACAGTCCCAACAACAATGCCGGTACACAATTCGAACAGCACGCCAAAAACTCTTGGCAGTCCTTTGCTTCACAATTCAATAGGTTCACCGCTACCGGCAGAACCTGGGACCTGATGAAGCGCTTCAACCTGAAACGCCCACCATTAGGCCCGTTCCACAGGCTGACGGTGAGAGGACAGCACAGTACTGACCCACAACAAGTCGTAGAGCACCTTAAGCTGCACTACGCCACCGTCTCAGGCAACAACACCTACGACACTACCATAGTAAACATTATGGACGCCTTCGCCCCAAATACAAATTTCAACTCAAATAACCCAGAAAACTATAACCAATCATTCACTATGCACGAATTGCACCTTGCCGTCAGCATGCGTGAAAATCCGTGGATTGGGCCGAACGACATTCATTACCAGTTTTTCAAACATTTCAGCACAAATTATCTAACGTACTTACTAGAGGTAATTAACGATCTGTACCTAAATGACACCCTCCCTGCTACATGACGGGAAAGTGTAGCCATCCCACTGCTAAAGCCGCACAAAGACCGTTCCACCCAAAAGGGCACAGGCCTATCTCACTCACCAACTGCGCTAGTAGGCTGGTCGGGCGAATGTCAGCACACGCTTGCGACATTTTCTGGCATGCAAAAACCTGCTCGACAAATTTAAGTGCTGTTTCCAGCGTAAAAAATAAACCACAGACAATCTAAGTAGGCTGGTGCACGACAGTAAAGGTGATCTGTGTTGCAAAGACACAATAGATGCATGCAATAGACGCAACTGCTGCATTCGACCGAGTACTTAAGTCCTCACTGGCACACAAGCTCCACAAGCCAGGCTTACTCGGACACATGGCATGCTTCATTCTCAACCTGCTCAGAGACAGGACCCTAAAGGTCACATGCGGAAGCGTCACATCAAGCTCCACATCTCAGGGTCACGGCCTGGCACAGGGGAGCGTGCTTTCGTCGAGCCTCTTCCTCGTCGTGATTAACGACATGGTTGCTGATCGCACGGACACATCATTTCAATATTCACTTTTCACGGACAACATAGCCATTTGAACAGCCGCAAAATGCTTCCTAAAAGCCGCGAATTACATCCAAACAGCTCTATGCCACATTGCAAAGTGGTGCACAACTTGTGGCTGCACCCTGTCCGCAAAATAATCGGCCAATCACATACGCCTTCGCCCCAAACCCACAACCTTTCTTCACATCAACGGCAAAGCCATCCTACAAGTGAAAAGCTTCGAGTTATTGTGAGTCCAATTGGACTCCTAGCTTCAACACACATATCTTCATTTTAGCTCCAACACGCATATCATTGCCATCTCGAGGAAATGCGCGAAGCGCGTTAACCAGCTCCGTGCACCAGCAGGTATAGACTGGAGCGTGGACAGGAAAATATTACTGCGACTTTGAAAATGAATAATATGGCCCATCCTAGAATACAGCAACATCATTTTGCTACCATTTCGCCAACATTGAGCAAAACACTAGGAGCCATCCAAAACAACTGTATCAGAGCAGCCACTAAGTCCTCATCAACACACCGATGGCCAGTCTTCTAGTAGACTCAGACATGCCCCCCTCCGGTTCAGGACACAACAGCTGTGCTGGTACCACATTAAAATCAAGTCCATTGAAAACCACCGGCACAGCGACGTTTCCGGTTCGACAGATACGACAGGAGCTGGTTTGGGCGCAAACTCCCACCATTCAGGGTTCAAATCGCCACGGCTCTTTCAAACCTTAATCTCACAGTACCAACCACAGCAGCTCGACCGCCCACTAGGCCATTCTGGACCCTCATTCAAATAAAGGTCGAGGACTTGTTCCGGAATATAAATCAGATATCACATCGGCGGAATTTCTTGGCACCTTGAACAAATTCGCCGATCTCAACAATCACAAAACACTCGTATTCACGGATGGGTGAAACGCATCCGTGAAACACGTGGCCAAAGTACGCATCGGCATCACTGGACCATGCCTTAGGCTTTCCAAACGTCTACCGGATAACTTTTTCAATTACACCGCTGACGGCAGTACTCTCCGCTATCTCCATTCTAAAGAGGCTCAAAACGAGAAACGTAGCAATCTCTTCAGATTCCAAATCAGTCCTACAGTCAATTAGCAGCACACACGACTGCACACATGAAGGGGGAGGGGGTGCACTCGAGCGTTCCTGGAAGGACGCCTCCATAGGCTGAGGCCCAATGGTTAAGTTTCGGTCTGATTGGAAGGTCAACTCAATGTTTGGGGGATAGTAAATCAATGGTTGGAGGAATTAATCATTGCGGGGACAGTTGCCTGCATTAGCACACACAAAGTGACGCCTCTGAGCTGAGGGAGATAACAGGAGTTCAAAATATTGGTGCTGCATGGCCAATTGGAATCACCAATTCATGTATAGAGTCAGCATACTGGTGGGCTCACTGTAATACACTGGTAGCATCATCAATGCATTGGCAACGTTAAGAACATTCGAGCCGACGCCGCCTTGCACAGAACTGGCGTACCCGAAGAAACTGAAAGCTTTGTAAAGTGACAGAAGACTCCGAGGGAGAAAATCGATTCGGATGAGACCAGCACTGCAGCCACTGCAAGATGATCAGTGGTGGCGTGTGCTGCTCTGGCCGGCACCGGGCGTCTACTCACTTTGCCCATTCCAGATGCTGCTGTCGGAGTTGTTGACCAGCCGGCAGTAGCCGTCCACCAGGTCGGCCATGTTGTCGGCCTCGCGTGCGCTCGTGCAGCTGATGGTGAGCGGCTCAGCGCGGCCGGCCACGCGCAGCTGCAGGACCGTCCAGTCTGCTGCCGTGTCAGCTGAGCCGCCAGCTGACGTGCGGCCGGCCGCCGTCACGCTCTGGATGCTCTGCACCTGGTCGAAGCTGCTCAGGTGCGTCGGCTGTAACCGCCGGCGGCCGTGTGTCAGATCGGTCTCGGGGCTGGTCAAGGCGGGCATTGGCTGCGGAGCTCACAAACATTGAGAGGGAGGCAACTTCATGAGGTTCCATGCTAAATCATAAAGAAAGTGAGGGGAGTAGGCTAATATCAGGAGGGGGAGGAGGAGGGGGAAATGGCGCTCAAGCTTATAAAATTACCGCAACGCAGGACGAAGTGACAGTCCTGTTCCACGGCGAAAACTAACTATACCTGGCAATGGAATTGGAAACGCCATGATTACATTAGCATGAATCGGTGACGTCAAATTTTAAGATATCCTAAAATGCGTGCACTGAACGGTACAATGAGCAGAGCCGTAGGTTTTATAATGCGGGCCAGGAGCCGTACCTGCCGATAGCCAGCGAGGTATGACTTTGGCGCGCGTGAAGTAGTTAAGCATGCTTGTGAAACAGAGCTTAGGTTGGGATAAACATTGGATAGATGAATGAAAAGGTAGTGAGTGGGCAGGGCAGGGCAGGGCAGGGCAGGGCAGGGCAGGGCAGGGTGTCAGGTCAGGGTGTCAGGTCAGGGTGTCAGGTCAGGTCAGGTCAGGTCAGGTCAGGTCAGGTCAGGTCAGGTCAGGTCAGATAAGATAAGATAAGATAAGATAAGATAAGATAAGATAAGATAAGATAAGATAAGATAAGATAAGATAAGATAAGATAAGATAAGATAAGATAAGATAAGATAAGATAAGATAAGATAAGATAAGATAAGATAAGATAAGATAAGATAAGATAAGATAAGATAAGATAAGATAAGATAAGATAAGATAAGATAAGATAAGATAAGATAAGATAAGATAAGATAAGATAAGGTAAGGTAAGGTAAGGTAATGTAAGGTAAGGTAAGGTAAGGTAGGGTGGGGTAGGACAGGACAGGCCGAAGGGGTGTCGTTTATGAAAATATTTGGATGACTGAAATATCTGAAGGTCAGTGGCGAAACGAAGGGGGAAGGAGGGAGCAAAGGTGGAAATTTTCTCTTCTCTCCCCTGATAGGTGGTGAGCCTCGAAGAATCTCACAGGGGCTGGCAAATTTGTGCGAGGCTCCGGCAAAGCTGCCTGGGCGCCTCAAAATATCGTACCGAGATACCAAAAATCTGACCGAGATGACACAAATGAAGCCAGACTGCACTAAAAGGAAGAAATCAATCCGTGTCTGGAAAATAAATTGGGAAACCTAAAAATTCGCGCCAAATTCCTCTAAAAGCTCGTCGGACCAAGAAACATCGTGTCGGCTCACTGAGATCTCACATCGAGGCCCCGAAAACTAGCACCTCGGTCTGAAAAATCACAACGAGACCCCGCAAAATCACCCCGGGATACAGCAAATCGACCATGACTCAGAAACATTCAGAAGAGGCTCGAAAGCAAACTCCGGCCTGGGCGCGGACAACCTGCGTTAGGCAACGAAAACCTGCGCCTGAGCCAGACAAAATCGCTCCGGGCTCCCGAAGGGTCGCATTGGGGCCTATGTCATTCTCGCCAAAAATTTCCACAATAAGCGACACGGCATTAAAATAAGCCTGTGCATGTGTTTAAAATATGCTAAAATGTCGCCAAATCGAACGACGGCCCACCGTGGACGAGGTGCGAGATACGTCCCCCGCCATCATTTTCCTGAGGGGATTGTCCCCTACAGTCAAGGAAAACAATCTCTTCGACTTCCCTCCTGGCCGATGAATCGAACTTTAGACACTTAAGACTCCATAGTTTCGCGATATGAGGCTACCTTTTTTTTCTTGGAGGGGGAGGCGCAGGGAGATGGCAAATTCATCAATCTATGGGTACCAAAACTGTAGGCTGTTTCGATAATTCGTTTGAAAATTACCGGAACAAAGTTCAAAGCCAAAGTTCGGAAACGAATACATGCCGCCCCAGTGGCTCAATTGGTTAGAATGCTGGCCTGCATTGGTATCGCATATCCTGACAAGACGGGGTTCGAGTCGCCGCACGCGCTCGCATTTAGCGTCTGGAAGGGTCAGTTGGCAACTGACCCCATAAGGCCGGGGTCGGATTACCGGCACGCCCGTGTCGGTGCATTGACGACACGTTAAGCTCTCGGTCAAAATTCTGCAGTTAAGCTGCAATTCACGGATCGGGTGCTGGGGCCAGGATTCACGCAACAAACTCTGCTTAGCAATAGGACCCTGGTCCATAAAGCCACCCAGACAAGGATTAGGACTAAATTTATTGACTATTTGGGATTAAGGGCACGCCGACTAAAAGGTCATTTAAATTCCATGGATTCGCTGTAAAGTTCTGTAAAAATAATGCCGATTAAAAACGTTAAAAAAATTGGAAGGGAAAGTATTCACTCCTCAGTAAGTCGCGGCTTATCTCGGGTGGTGTGACACCACACCTGCTGTGTCTCGGTACCGCGCCACCTGGACACAGGACACCACGCCTGCTGTGTCTCGGTACGGCGCCACCTGGACACAGGACACCACACCTGCTGTGTCTCGGTACCGCGCCACCTGGACACAGGACACCACGCCTGCTGTGTCCCGGTACCGCGCCACCTGGACACAGGACACCACGCCTGCTGTCTTGGTACCGCGCCACCTGGACACAGGACACCACGCCTGCTGTGTCTCGGTACGGCGCCACCTGGACACAGGACACCACACTTGCTGTGTCTCGGTACGGCGCCACCTGGACACAAGACACCACACCTGCTGTGTCTCGGTATCGCGCCACCTGGACACAGGACACCACACCTGCTGTGTCTTGGTACCATGCCACCTGGACACAGGACACCACGCCTGCTGTGTCTCGGTACGGCGCCACCTGGACACAGGACACCACGCCTGCTGTGTCTCGGTACCGCGCCACCTGGACACAGGACACCACACCTGCTGTGTCTCGGTACCGCGCCACCTGGACACAGGACACCACGCCTGCTGTGTCTCGGTACGGCGCCACCTGGACACAGGACACCACACCTGCTGTGTCTCGGTACCGCGCCACCTGGACACAGGACACCACGCCTGCTGTGCCTCGGTATCGCGCCACCTGGACACAGGACACCACACCTGCTGTGTCTCGGTACCGCGCCACCTGGACACAGGACACCACGTCCGCTGTGCCTCGGTATCGCGCCACCTGGACACAGGACACCACGCCTGCTGTGTCTTGGTACCATGCCACCTGAACACAGGACACCACGCCTGCTGTACCTTAATACCGCGCCACCTGGACACAGGACACCACGCCTGCTGTGTCTTGGTACCATGCCACCTGGACACAGGACGCCACGCTTGCTGTGTCTTGGTACCGCGCCACCTGGACACAGGACACCACACCTGCTGTGTCTCGGTACCGCGCCACCTGGACACAGGACACTACGCCTTCTGTGTCTCGGTACCGCGCCACCTGGACACAGGACACCACGCCTGCTGTGTCTTGGTACTGCGCCACCTGGGCACAGGACACCACGCCTGCTGTGTCTCGGTACCTCGCCACCTAAACACGGGACACTACGCCTGATATGCCTCGGAACCGTGCCACCAGCTGACTTGATTCCCCAGGTTGACTGACATGTTGCCGAACACAGACGGGTTGCCGAACACAGACGGACTGTCGACCAATGCAGCCGCACTGCCGTCAGCTGACGCTCAAACCCAGTGACACTTGCGGGGGCGGACAATGGGTCTTGCTAGAGTCAGGGGCGGATCCAGGAATGTTCATGGGGAGGACGCCACTGCAATAGCCCCTGTATTCAGCTGAAAATTCGTTGAGCGTGAGGGGGGGAGGGGAAGGAGGAATGCACTCGAGTCCTCCTGGAGGGGGTACCTGGATACGGAGGTCCTGGGTTCAACACTCGCATCACTCGGAACATTTTCCAATCCCGAGGCCCACAGACGAAACAATGTTGGCGGCGCCATTAGCCGTGATCGTGCATAAAGTGCGTTGTAAAGAAAGAAATAGACAAAGAAATAAATAAAGAATGGCCGATGTGGCGCCTGCCAGCTCGTTCTCGGAATCCAACTGTGTGTACACTTTAGCCAAAGCAAATCCACCAAGCAAGCAGGTAGTCAATGCGAGTCTTCGGAGTGACCGTCACGGCACCAGAGGGCTACATTGTTACCGCTAATGTGACCCGGAGCTGATAAATAGCCCAGAGTAACCGTCACAGGGCTACAATGTTACCGCCCGTGTGACACCCGGAGCTGACAAATAGCCCAGAGTAACCGTCACAGGGCTACATTGTTACCGCCAGTGTGACCCGGAGCTGACGAGCAGTCCAGAGTAACCGTCACAGGGCTACATTGTTACCGCCAGTGTGACCCGGAGCTGACAAATAACCCAGAGTAACCGTCACAGAGCTACATTGTTACCGCCAGTGTGACCCGAAGCTGACAAATAGCCCAGAGTAACCGTCACAGGGCTACAATGTTACCGCCAGTGTGACCCCCGGAGCTGACAAATAGCCCAGAGTAACCGTCACAGGGCTACATTGTTACCGCCAGTGTGACCCGGAGCTGACGAGCAGTCCGGAGTAACCGTCACAGGGCTACATTGTTACCACCAGTGTGACCCGGAGCTGACAAATAGCCCAGAGTAACCGTCACAGAGCTACATTGTTACCGCCAGTGTGACCCGAAGCTGACGAGCAGCCCGGAGTAACTGTCACAGGGCTACATTGTTACTGTCAGTGTGGCTTGGAACTGACTCTATCACGCCGCTGTTTGGACACTGCCGACACTGCCATCCCACCCGTGTCACTACCCCGCCACTGCTCGGACACTGCCATCCCACCCGTGTCACTACCCCGCCACTGCTCGGACATTGCCATCCCACACATGTCACTACCCATGACATTGGTTCCGCAGTGTCGACAGTGTCCGCTGCTCGGACACTGTCGACACTGCCACCCTACCCGTGTCACTACCCCGCCGCTGTTCGGACACTGCCACCCTACCCGTGTCACTACCCCGCCGCTGCTCGGACACTACCATCCTACCCGTGTCACTACCCCGCCGCTGTTCGGACACTGCCACCCTACCCGTGTCACTACCCCGCCGCTGCTCGGACACTACCACCCTACCCGTGTCACTACCCCGCCACTGCTCGGACACTGCCATCCCACCCGTGTCACTACCCCGCCACTGCTCGGACATTGCCATCCCACACATGTCACTACCCCGCCGCTGCTCGGACACTGTCGACACTGCCACCCTACCCGTGTCACTACCCCGCCGCTGTTCGGACACTGCCACCCTACCCGTGTCACTACCCCGCCGCTGCTCGGACACTACCATCCTACCCGTGTCACTACCCCGCCGCTGCTCGGACACTACCATCCTACCCGTGTCACTACCCCGCCGCTGCTCGAACACTGCCATCCTACCCGTGTCACTACCCCGTCGCTGCTCGGACACTGCCATCCCACCCGTGTCACTACCCCGCCGCTGCTCGGACACTGCCATCCTACCCGTGTCACTACCCCGCCGCTGCTCGGACACTGCCGACACTGCCACCCTATCGTGTCACTACCCCGCCGCTGCTCGGACACTGCCATCCTACCCGTGTCACTACCCCACCGCTGTTCGGACACTGCCGACACTGCCACCGTACCCGTGTCACTACCCCGCTGCTGCTCGAACACTGCCATCCCACCCGTGTCACTACCCCCGCCGCTGCTCGGACACTGCCATCCCACCCGTGTCACTACCCAGCCGCTGCTCGGACTCTGCCATCCTACCCGTGTCACTACCCCGCCGCTGCTCGGACACTGCCATCCTACCCGTGTCACTACCGGCCGCTGTTCGGACACTGCCATCCTACCCGTGTCACTACCCCGCCGCTGTTCGGACACTGCCATCCTACCCGTGTCACTACCCCGCCGCTGCTCGGACGCTGCCATCCTACCCGTGTCACTAGCCCGCCGCTGCTCGGACACTGCCGACACTGCCACCCTACCCGTGTCACTACCCCGCTGCTGCTCGAACACTGCCATCCTACCCGTGTCACCACCCCCGCCGCTGATCGGACACTGCCATCCCACCCGTGTCACTACCCCGCCGCTGCTCGGACGCTGCCATCCTACCCGTGTCACTACCCCGCCGCTGCTCGGACGCTGCCATCCTACCCGTGTCACTACCCCGCCGCTGATCGGACGCTGCCATCCCACCCGTGTCACTACCCCGCCGCTGCTCGGACACTGCCATCCTACCCGTGTCACTACCCCGCCGCTGATCGGACACTGCCATCCCACCCGTGTCACTACCCCGCCGCTGCTCGGACACTGCCATCCTACCCGTGTCACTACCCCGCCGCTGCTCGGACGCTGCCATCCTACCCATGTCACTACCCCGCCGCTGATCGGACACTGCCATCCCACCCGTGTCACTACCCCGCCGCTGTTTGGACAACGCCATCCTACCCGTGTCACTACCCTGCCGCTGCTCGGACACTGCCGACACTGCCACCCTACCCGTGTCACTACCCCGCCGCTGCTCGGACACTGCCATCCTACCCGTGTCACTACCCCGCCGCTGCTCGGACACTGCCATCCTACCCGTGTCACTACCCCGCCGCTGCTCGGACACTGTCACCCTACCGTGTCACTACCCCGCCGCTGCTCGGACACTGCCATCCCACCCGTGTCACTACCCCGCCGCTGCTCGGACACTGCCGACACTGCCACCCTACCCGTGTCACTACCCCGCCGCTACTCGCACACTGCCATCCCACCCGTGTCACTACCCCGCCGCTGCTCGGACACTGCCATCCCACCTGTGTCACTACCCCGCCGCTGCTCGGACACTGCCACCCTACCCGTGTCACTACTCCGCCGCTGCTCGGACACTGCCATCCCACCCGTGTCACTACCCCGCCGCTGCTCGGACACTGCCATCCTACCCGTGTCACTACCCCGCCGCTGCTCGGACATTGCCATCCCACCCGTGTCACTACCCCGCCGCTGCTCGGACACTGCCATCCCACCCGTGTCACTACCCCGCCGCTGCTCGGACACTGCCATCCCACCCGTGTCACTACCCCGCCGCTGCTCGGACATTGCCATCCTACCCGTGTCACTACCCCATCGCTGCTCGGACACTGCCACCCTACCCGTGTCACTACCCCGCCGCTGCTCGGACACTGCCGACACTCACCAGCTCCTGCTTGTCCGTCGTGTAGGATATCCCCGAGTCGGGTCCTATGATGAGATTGACGCGGATGGACCACGACTGGAACAGAGGAGAGCTCACGTTAGCGGTGTGATGAAACGAATGGAATAGCAAATACAAAACTTCTTGCAGATACAGTAAGCCCACCCGGCTTTGCCCTTACACGCAATAAGAAGCCAGGGCGCACCATAATTGTCATAAGATGAGAGCCAAGGATGGTCGAGGCTCCTCGAACCCAGGATGGCCGAGGCCAAGGCGAGGCTCCTCAAGCCCAGTATGGCCGAGGCCGAGGTCAAGGTCAAGATCGAGGCGAGGCTCCTCAAGCCCAGGATGGCCGAGGCCGAGATCGAGGTCGAGGAAGAGGCTCCTCGAGCCCAGGATGGCCGAGGCCAAGGCGAGGCTTCTCAAGCCCAGTATGGCCGAGGCCGAGGTCGAGGTCGAGGTCGAGGTCGAGGTCGAGGTCGAGGTCGAGGTCGAGGTCGAGGTCGAGGTCGAGGTCGAGATCGAGGCGAGGCTCCTCAAGCCCAGGATGGCCGAGGCCGACGTCGAGGTCGAGGCGAGGCTCCTCGAGCCCAGGATGGGTGAGGCCTAGGATGAGGTTCCTCAAGTCCAAGATGGCCGAAGTCGATGTGAGGCTTCACTACTTTTGGTGGTTGAGCGGGAGAGGAAAGGGCCGCGCTGGTGTCTGATTTCATAAAAGTCTGCTTTTCAACACAAATTTGATTGAACCATGGGGGTAATGTTTATCGTCAGGTTTCGAAACTTACAATATCGACCCATATGGATGCACAGGGCTCCCTGGCTCCCTTGGTTGCACTAATATTGGGCTCCCCATGCACTTGGGTGTACCTATGAGAATAAGAAATACAAAAGCCCACATTGCAACAGTTGTCACACCACTGATGGCACAGCACTGGATTTCCCCACTGGCGCAGTGGTCGGTGATGCGACACAGGTGACGCGCTAGTGATCTGTCTACTGGCCAACTAGCGCAGTGGTCGGTGGTCAGTGGCGTAGCCGGGAGTTGGTTCAGGTGGGGGGGGGACATCTGAAGGAGTCCCCATCTGCTTAAGCGCCCTTACTCTCCCGAAACTTCTCTGATTTCGGGTACTTTGTTTCCAAAGTGCCCGTATTTATATACATATATATATATATATATATATATATATATATATATATATATATATATATATATATATATATATATATATATAAGATATAGATATAGATATAGATATAGATATAGATATATATATACAATCAGGGTACAACATGTCGTTATTACCAGAAAAACAGCCCACTTAGCTGCCGACAACAATTCACAAAAGAACACAAATATGCGGACAAAGAAGGCACAATGAACCAAGTCCGTTCGCGCCATGGCCGCCACCGTAGGTGCCGAGTTCTTTTGCATCTATATCTCGGCAACGGCTGCCAATGGTATGATAAAATTTGACCAACGGTGAAAAGTCCGCTCACTTCAGATTGTATTCAATTATGGACTTGATTAAACAAGGGGTGTACTCATGGCGCATGACTACTTTCCCCATTGGAAATAATACATGCTCGACTGAGGTTGGCTGCCGCGCCGGCAGGTGGCAGGTGCGCTCCTCCAACAGATGGCAGCAGAGTACCCAGCGTCACGAGAAGCCGCGCTGCGCCGGCGTCGGCGGGGCGGCCGGCAGCCAGACAACTCCTATCACATTCGCATGCTATCTACAGCTAGCCGAGTCTAAAAAGATATCTAATGATACCTTAGGTAGGTAGTGATACACAAGTGAATATATTTTGTTTTAACCTATGAGCTAAAGGGAGCCATTCTGCTCTACTATCCCGCAATTGCTAGGTTTTTGGCTGTGCCAAAATAGAAACATTCAACTTGTCTACTAGGTCAGACCCGCCCGGCATGCGCCGGGCTTTGTTCGCGAAGTGAGCAGCATAGGTGCTCAATTGTGCTCAATATCACCCATCCACTACAGCTTATCAGCAGCAGCTAAATGAATGATGAATGAATGGGTGAACGAACGAATGAATGATGGACGCATGATGAATGAGTGAATGAATGAAATGCTTCACATAGGTGACAGGCGTGGTGGGTGGTCATAAAGTCATAAAGTCATAAAGTGTTAAGGCTTAATAAGAGCCACAGGGGCCCATCTGGGTTAAGTCTACCTAGAAAAGGTAGGCTAGCCACTCTGAGACTGGTACCGTCTGTTGCGGTGACGCAGGTCGGCCTCAGTATACATATCTCGGATTCAACACTGTCTCGTTCTTTCCGGGAGGCCTCCGCTGTCTTGCGCTTGTACTGGATCCGCAACGGCCGGCAGAAGCGGGTTGAAGACGGCGTTGGATTGGTCCAGACGCAAGTGCCACCGACCGTCAGTTGCAAAGGCACCAGAGTGGCACCAGTTTTTGGAGCCATCAGCGTCATTTTTAGGGGCATCAGAACGATTTTTATGGCCTCCAATGTGATTAGCAGGGGCCTTGTTGTGATTTTATGGCCACAATATTATTTGTAGGGTCCCTGCGCGACTTTTTGGCCCACAAAGCGATCTTACGGGCTCGGTACGATTTGTGGGGTCCCAGACTCATGTGCTGGGGCCCCTGCACCACGTTTTGGGCACCCAATGTGATTTTGAGAAACCCAGTGCGACTTTTGGGGGCCCCAGCTGGATTATTAGGGAGCCTGGCGCAATTTTTTTTCGAACCCGATGCGATTATTGGGCCCCACAAACTCTCAGGGGGAAACTTGCCCCAATGCCCCCATTTCGGTACGCCACTGCCCTGTAGCTATGTATTGATGTTGTCATCTGTAATGTAACAAGACTTTGATCGTAAGTTCGAACTCGCTTCAAATGGTAAGACCTGAAATTGACCAACGGAAGTCGGCATAGTACCGGAGCGACTTATGTGATACACGCGAACAAAACAACACCATTGAGCCAACCAAGGCAGATCGCACCATTGCTCGGCGAGATGGGCCCGGGGATGATGAAGAAACGACGTAGCTGGCGCACCAGCAGCGCCATTGTCAGCTCTACTGGTGCACCAGCAGCGCCACTGTCAGCTCCACTGGCGCACCAGCAGCACCATTGCCAGCTCCACTGGCGCACCAGCAGCGCCATTGCCAGCTCCACGGGCGCACCAGCAGCACTATTGTCAGCTCCACTGGCGCACCAGCAGCGCCATTGTGAGCTCCACTGGCGCACCAGAAGCGCCATTGTCAGCTCCACTGAGGAGGGCGAGGTCGCCTCTGCGTCGCGCGTGAATGTGTCCAGGCCGGCGGCCGGAGGTCATTTCCGCGCCGCGCATTCACCGACGGAACGGACCGGAAGAGCCCGGCGGCGACGGCCGACTGACAAGGCTGACACGCGCATGGCAGGACATTAGGCTAGGATTCAGAACGGAACGAATGTCGGGCGTGCCACCAGGAAGAGGAATAGTCGGCCCAGACAGACCACCACTGCGCGTCCAGACACCAGTCAGAGCGTGGAGCACACAACGGACAGCAGGCGGGACGGACACACCCACCAGTGGAGCACACAGCGGACAGCAGGCGGGACGGACACACCCACCAGTGGAGCACACAGCGGACAGCAGGCGGGACGGACACACCCACCAGTGGAGCACACAGCGGACAGCAGGCGGGACGGACACACCCACCAGTGGAGCACACAGCGGACAGCAGGCGGGACGGACACACCCACCAGTGGAGCACACAGCGGACAGCAGGCGGGACAGACACACCCACCAGTGGAGCACACAGCGGACAGTAGGCGGGACGGACACACCACCAGTGGAGCACACAGCGGACAGCAGGCGGGACGGACACACCCACCAGTGGAGCACACAGCGGACAGCAGGCCGGACGGACACACCCACCAGTGGAGCACACAGCGGACAGCAGGCGGGACGGACACACCCACCAGTGGAGCACACAGCGGACAGCAGGCCGGACGGACACACCCACCAGTGGAGCACACAACGGACAGCAGGCGGGACGGACACACCCACCAGTGGAGCACACATCGGACAGCAGGCCGGACGGACACACCCACCAGTGGAGCACACAACGGACAGCAGGCGGGACGGACACACCCACCAGTGGAGCACACAGCGGACAACAGGCGGGACGGACACACCCACCAGTGGAGCACACAGCGGACAGCAGGCCGGACGGACACACCCACCAGTGGAGCACACAACGGATAGCAGGCGGGACGGACACACCCACCAGTGGAGCACACAGCGGACAGCAGGCCGGACGGACACACCCACCAGTGGAGCACACAACGGACAGCAGGCGGGACGGACACACCCACCAGTGGAGCACACAACGGACAGCAGGCGGGACGGACACACCCACCAGTGGAGCACACAGCGGACAGCAGGCGGGACGAACACACCACCAGTGGAGCACACAGCGGACAGCAGGCGGGACGGACACACCTACCAGTGGATCACACAGCGGACAGTAGGCGGGACGGACACACCCACCAGTGGAGCACACAGCGGACAGCAGGCGGGACGAACACACCACCAGTGGAGCACACAGCGGACAGCAGGCGGGACGGACACACCTACCAGTGGATCACACAGCGGACAGTAGGCGGGACGGACACACCCACCAGTGGAGCACACAGCGGACAGCAGGCGGGACGGACACACCCACCAGTGGAGCCCACATCGGACAGCAGGCGGGACGGACACACCTACCAGTGGATCACACAGCGGACAGCAGGCGGGACGGACACACCCACCAGTGGAGCACACAGCGGACAGCAGGCGGGACGGACACACCCACCAGTGGAGCACACAGTGGACAGCAGACGGGACGGACACAGCGGACAACAGGCGAGACGGACACACCCACCAGTGGAGCACACAGCGGACAGCAGACGGGACGGACACACCCACCAGTGGAGCACACAGCGGTCAGCAGGCGGAACGGACTCACCACCAGTGGAGCACACAGCGGACAGCAGGCGGGACGGACACACCCACCAGTGGAGCACACAGCGGACAGCAGACGGGACGGACACAGCCACCAGTGGAGCACACAGCGGACAGCAGGCTGGACGGACACACCCACCAGTGGAGCACACAACGGACAGCAGGCGGGACGGACACACCCACCAGTGGAGCACACAGCGGACAGCAGGCGGGACGAACACACCACCAGTGGAGCACACAGCGGACAGCAGGCGGGACGGACACACCTACCAGTGGATCACACAGCGGACAGTAGGCGGGACGGACACACCCACCAGTGGAGCACACAGCGGACAGCAGGCGGGACGAACACACCACCAGTGGAGCACACAGCGGACAGCAGGCGGGACGGACACACCTACCAGTGGATCACACAGCGGACAGTAGGCGGGACGGACACACCCACCAGTGGAGCACACAGCGGACAGCAGGCGGGACGGACACACCCACCAGTGGAGCCCACATCGGACAGCAGGCGGGACGGACACACCTACCAGTGGATCACACAGCGGACAGTAGGCGGGACGGACACACCCACCAGTGGAGCACACAGCGGACAGCAGGCGGGACGGACACACCCACCAGTGGAGCACACAGTGGACAGCAGACGGGACGGACACAGCGGACAACAGGCGAGACGGACACACCCACCAGTGGAGCACACAGCGGACAGCAGACGGGACGGACACACCCACCAGTGGAGCACACAGCGGTCAGCAGGCGGGACGGACTCACCACCAGTGGAGCACACAGCGGACAGCAGGCGGGACGGACACACCCACCAGTGGAGCACACAGCGGACAGCAGACGGGACGGACACAGCCACCAGTGGAGCACACAGCGGACAGCAGGCTGGACGGACACACCCACCAGTGGAGCACACAGCGAACAGCAGGCGGGACGGACACAGCAGACAGTAGGCGGGACGGACACACCCACCAGTGGAGCACACAGCGGACAGCAGACGGGACGGACACAGCCACCAGTGGAGCACACAGCGGACAGCAGGCTGGACGGACACACCACCAGTGGAGCACACAGCGGACAGCAGACGGGACGGACACAGCAGACAGTAGGCGGGACGGACACACCCACCAGTGGAGCACACAGCGGACAGCAGGCGGGACGGACACAGCCACCAGTGGAGCACACAGCGGACAGCAGGCTGGACGGACACACCCACCAGTGGAGCACACAGCGGACAGCAGGCGGGACGGACACACCCACCAGTGGAGCACACAACGGACAGCAGGCGGGACGGACACACCTACCAGTGGATCACACAGCGGACAGCAGGCGGGACGGACACACCCACCAGTGGAGCACACAGCGGACAGCAGGCGGGACGGACTCACCACCAGTGGAGCACACAACGGACAGCAGACGGGACGGACACACCCACCAGTGGAGCATACAGTGGACAGCAGGCGGGACGGACACACCCACCAGTGGAGCCCACATCGGACAGCAGGCGGGACGGACACAGCCACCAGTGGAGCACACAGCGGACAGCAGGCGGGACAGACACACCCACCAGTGGAGCACACAGCGGACAGCAGGCGGGACGGACTCACCACCAGTGGAGCACACAGCGGACAGCAGGCGGGACGGACACACCCACCAGTGGACAGCAGGCGGGACGGACACACCCACCAGTGGAGCACACAGCGGACAGCAGGCGGGACGGACACACCACCAGTGGAGCACACAGCGGACAGCAGACGGGACGGACACAGCAGACAGTAGGCGGGACGGACACACCCACCAGTGGAGCACACAGCGGACAGCAGGCGGGACGGACACAGCCACCAGTGGAGCACACAGCGGACAGCAGGCTGGACGGACACACCCACCAGTGGAGCACACAGCGGACAGCAGGCGGGACGGACACACCCACCAGTGGAGCACACAACGGACAGCAGGCGGGACGGACACACCTACCAGTGGATCACACAGCGGACAGCAGGCGGGACGGACACACCCACCAGTGGAGCACACAGCGGACAGCAGGCGGGACGGACTCACCACCAGTGGAGTACACAACGGACAGCAGACGGGACGGACACACCCACCAGTGGAGCATACAGTGGACAGCAGGCGGGACGGACACACCCACCAGTGGAGCCCACATCGGACAGCAGGCGGGACGGACACAGCCACCAGTGGAGCACACAGCGGACAGCAGGCGGGACAGACACACCCACCAGTGGAGCACACAGCGGACAGCAGGCGGGACGGACTCACCACCAGTGGAGCACACAGCGGACAGCAGGCGGGACGGACACACCCACCAGTGGAGCACACAGTGGACAGCAGGCGGGACGGACACACCCACCAGTGGAGCACACAGCGGACAGCAGGCGGGACGGACACACCCACCAGTGGAGCCCACAGCGGACAGCAGGCGGGACGGACACACCCACCAGTGGAGCACACAGCGGACAGTAGGCGGGACGGACACACCCACCAGTGGAGCACACAGCGGACAGCAGGCGGGACGGACACACCCACCAGTGGAGCATACAGTGGACAGCAGGCGGGACGGACACACCCACCAGTGGAGCACACAGCGGTCAGCAGGCGGGACGGACACACCCACCAGTGGAGCACACAGTGGACAGCAGGCGGGACGGACACACCACCAGTGGAGCACACAGCGGACAGCAGGCGGGACGGACACAGCCACCAGTGGAGCACACAGCGGACAGCAGGCGGGACGGACACAGCCACCAGTGGAGCACACAGCGGACAGCAGGCTGGACGGACACACCCACCAGTGGAGCACACAGCGAACAGCAGGCGGGACGGACACAGCAGACAGTAGGCGGGACGGACACACCCACCAGTGGAGCACACAGCGGACAGCAGGCGGGACGGACTCACCACCAGTGGAGCACACAGCGAACAGCAGGCGGGACGGACACACCCACCAGTGGAGCACACAGCGGACAGCAGGCGGACGCCGAACGGGACGACAAGCCCACCTGAGCGTACCGACCAGATGGTGATACCAATGCACAGCCGGCCGCCAACTCGAAGTCGGCGGATGCGACTGAACTGGCAGTATAGTTTGAATAGGATGCCACCAACAACAGGTTGGGGGAGGGGGGGGGGAGAGGAGGGGTGGCCCTACCGAGAGGTGGGTGTCGACGCCTCGCCCTGAACTGACAAGAGAACTGGCAAATAAACTGCTCGAAACGAGACCAATTAATCGAGGGCACGGTCACTACTCACCAGCTGGTGTCGATACGGTCACCACTCACCAGCTGGTGCCGATACGGTCACCACTCACCAGCTGGTGCCGATACGGTCACCACTCACCAACTAGTGCCGATACGGTCACCACTCACCAGCTAGCACCAACAAACGTCAGTCACAACGAAATCGAACAAGGTGCCAACACGAAGTGCATCGAAAAATTAGACGAAACTAAAGTCGTAAGCAAGGAATAATGGTCATGCAATCTTCACGCAAAAAAGTATTTAGTGGCAATCAAAAGTGACGTAACCGCGGTTACGGCGAGAAAAGCACTCACTCGCACGACAAAAACAACAAAAAACACACCAAACAACACAACAAATAACACAACAAACAACACAACAAACAACACAACAAACAACATGATAAACAACACGATAAACAATATAACAAACAATATAACAAACAATACAACAAACAATACAACAAACAATACAACAAACAATACAACAAACAATACAACAAACCATACAACAAACAATACAAGAAACAATACAAGAAACAATACAACAAACAATACAACAAACAATACAACAAACAATACAACAAACAATACAACAAACAATACAACAAACAATACGATAAACAATACAACAAACAATACAACAAACAATACAACATACAATACAACAAACAATACAACAAACAATACAACAAACGACACAACCAACAACACAACAAACGACACGACAAGCAATACAATAAACGGCACAAAAACGACACGACAAACGACACAACAAGCAAGACAATAAACAACACGACAAACAGCACAACAAACGACACGATAAATGATATGATAAACAACACAACAAGCAACACAATGCACGCCACAATAAACGACACGACAAACAACACAACAAACAGCACAGCAAACGACACGACAAACGGTGCGACAAACAGCACAACAAGCAACACAACTAACAACACAACACACAACACAACAAACGACACAACAACCAACACAACAAACAGCATAACAAACAACAAAATAAACAACACAATACACAACATAACAAACAACACAATACATAACGTAACAAACAACACAATAAACAACACAACAAACAACAAATAACACGCTCTCAGGCAGAAATTGCAAACAAACAAAAAATAGCTCCACTTGCGGGGCCACGGGGCAGCGGCTAGGCTGCTGCTAACGCCGACAAAAGGAGTACGGACACAGGTCGCCGAGGTCGGTGGGCGTCACACGGCGTGATGTGGGGCATTGCCGGGCGGGCAGGAGTCGGCCCACGGACGGCGGCCCGGTGAGGTCGGTGGGCGTCACACGGCGTGATGTGGGGCACTGCCGGGCGGGCAGGAGTCGGCCCACGGACGGCGGGCCGGTGAGGTCGGTGGGCGTCACACGGCGTGATGTGGGGCACTGCCGGGCGGGCAGGAGTCGGCCCACGGACGGCGGCCCGGTGAGGTCGGTGGGCGTCACACGGCGTGATGTGGGGCATTGCCGGGCGGGCAGGAGTCGGCACACGGACGGCGGCCCGGTGAGGTCGGTGGGCGTCACACGGCGTGATGTGGGGCACTGCCGGGCGGGCAGGAGTCGGCCCACGGACGGCGGGCCGGTGAGGTCGGTGGGCGTCACACGGCGTGATGTGGGGCATTGCCGGGCGGGCAGGAGTCGGCACACGGACGGCGGCCCGGTGAGGTCGGTGGGCGTCACACGGCGTGATGTGGGGCACTGCCGGGCGGGCAGGAGTCGGCCCACGGACGGCGGCCCGGTGAGGTCGGTGGGCGTCACACGGCGTGATGTGGGGCACTGCCGGGCGGGCAGGAGTCGGTCCACGGACGGCGGCCCGGTGAGGTCGGTGGGCGTCACACGGCGTGATGTGGGGCACTGCCGGGCGGGCAGGAGTCGGTCCAGGGACGGCGAGCCGGTGAGGTCGGTCGGCGTCACACGGCGTGATGTGGGGCACTGCCGGGCGGGCAGGAGTCGGCCCACGGACGGCGGCCCGGTGAGGTCGGTGGGCGTCACACGGCGTGATGTGGGACACTGCCGGGCGGGCAGGAGTCGGCCCACGGACGGCGGGCCGGTGAGGTCGGTGGGCGTCACACGGCGTGATGTAGGGCACTGCCGGGCGGGCAGGAGTCGGCCCACGGACGGGCCGAGTGGCTGGTCTGGCGGCCGGCCAACACACGCACCGGCGCCGGAAGACGACGACGGACAGCCGGCGGCAGGACGGCGGCCGTTCACCTACACCACCCCCTCCCCGCTCTCTCCCGCCGGCCCCGCCCCGTATCAGGGTTACATGACGTCTGAAACAGCACAACGTCCAGAACATAGTCGTGTGGCGTTCAGAGTAAGACGTGTGGAATCCAGAACATGGCTGGGACGTTTTTGCCACTGCATCGTTTTAATTCGTTCAAACTATAGCGTGTAGCCTATAGTTACTATAACTATGGTTGTCGCTGGCAGGCCGCCCCTGTAGCTCAGGTGGTTTGACCGCTGGCCTGCATTTGTCTCCCCTGTTCTGGCAAGACAGGGTTAGAGTTTCCATTCGCGCTCGCATTTAGCTCCGGCTGGAGGGGGGGTAGTTGGCAACCAGCCCGATAAGGTCGAGAACGAGTTGCCGAGGTGGCCGTGTCAGTGCACTGACGGCGCACGTTAAACGTTGGGCCAAATTTATACCGTATGAATGGAAGTCATGGATCGGGTGGATCCTTGTTCTGACGCTGTGGAGTATGTAAGACCATCAATTAGGCCAAAGTGCACGAGCCCTCCTGTGAAAGTCGTCGCCAGAAACACTGAGCGTACGTACGGATTCATAGTTTGCCCCAGAGCACGTACCTTCGATACGATATATATATAATCGAATTGTGCATGAAGGGATATGACCGACGGATTCGAATGGAGTATATTGCCGACTTAACACACAATTGTACCATTAATGTGTAGTCCAACTATGCCCTGCTGATGGGCTTGATATGTGACTGTGTGTAAGATGTCAGTGGAGACTGACGAAGCATTGAACATATTAGATGAGTGATGAAACCACTTGGTGACTTACTATTCCGTCTCACCGAGCAACAGAGAGAGAGAGAGACATGAATACTAGAAAGAACAAGACGAAGCTTACAAATGCATATTCCGCGGTCCTGCTTTATGAAACAAGTTTACTAGGACTGTTCCGTGCCGTCAGGACTCCTGAAAACGCCTTTAAGCCAGTGCTGGAAAGGATTTTTGCCATGTGTCTGTGGATAGGTTAGGTCCGTTAACCAAATGCATCGTACTGTACCGTGAGGAAGCCAGCACACCCTGGGCGTCACATGAGTGTTCCCAGAGGAAGTCAGCGTACTCAAGGCGTCACATCAGTGTTCCCAGAGGAAGTCAGCGTACTCACTACTCAAGGCGTCACATCAGTGTTCCCAGAGGAAGCCAGCGTACTCAAGGCGTCACGTCAGTGTTCCCAGAGGAAGTCATGGCACATCCAAGGCGTCACATCAGTGTTCTCAGTGTGGATACCCAAGTATTATTTGGATACTTTCTGACCAAATTGTACTTTCTCACGCCTATTAGAAACAATGTTGGCACATGTTTGGGACAGAATGTTCACCACTTAAAGCAAAATATTGTTGGATAATTATAAATTATACGCATTCGCATTTGTTTTGTATTGTGGCATAGCGACTGTAGTGTAGAAACTGTAGTCCATGGAACCAGATGGAGGAGTGCTGGACTGCCCAGCCCTACTTACCGGTGTTGGGCTCGGAGAAGGTTTAAGACACGATACGCTATGGTCTTCATTTGTGCGTGCTTTGGTCGAAAATGAAGCATGGCTTCGCGGAAAATGTTTAGGCACATTTTGCCCGAGTTCGCAAAAAGGTACCTTCTAATAATAAATGCATTTTAAAATACAACGATTTATCGGCATTATACGCCCATTATGGCGAATTAGGTACTTAATCAAAAAGGAATGCTGACCAATTTTGTCCCCACCAAAAGTAATGGCGCTGCCCCAGGCACCAGGAACAGCTCACAAACACACAATTAGCTTAACGTAAGTTCGCCAATGGTGATACCAGGATGCATAGGCGTAGGAACAGGGGGGGGCGGGGCAGGGGGCCATGGCCCACCCACTTTTCATGTTGAGAAGGGCAACAATGGTAGCTGCCCCCCCCCCGCACACACCTTTGAGACATTCAATTTTCCTAAAAAACAGCATGCACACATTTGAATATGTTGAAAACTTCCTGCAATCCATAACTAAGTAAAAGCTGCATATATCACATCATAGCAGTTCATTTGTTAAGTCATGCACACTTCGACATGATCTTGCAACAACGCAACTAATTGCAGCATATGTATGGATATTCTCACCTTATATTATATTATGAAAAGACTATAAAGCAGATAATCTGCCAGCCAGTACCCAAATACTTTCATACTAAAGTTTCACTGTGGTTCTTTGACTGTTAACATTTAACATCGATTTCATTAATATTACCTACAGTAGAAAATACTAATAAATAGGCAGTAACATAACACAATCAAGGTAAGACATACAATTTGCAAGTGCAAATTTCTTGCCTTGATATTACATAGCCATGTATTATACATGGCATTGGTCCCAGCTGCCATATACTTCAACATTTCCATGAATTTTGATCATTGAAGCATACAAATTACTGCCACGATACATCCACTCCATGACTGCAGTATGGAATAGAACGTAAAAATATTCACGTTTCAATGTATTTTCACCGTTGGGCACAACACACAGATATCCAACCTTTTGGGTGAGATGTCTGGGTATTATCGGTGCTGGCATCCAACAAAGCGAAATACTAATTTCCATAGTTTATTATGGTAGCATAGATACAATAATGAAGCCCACACCCTATTATAACATTTTCAAGTGCATAACGCCTCTCAGAATCTCAGAATCCCCGAGAGGATTCGACGTTCGTGAAGCGTCCTGTCAAGGTCACATGAGGAGTGATACGAAGAGTGATGACGTGACGAGTGGCGAGTGGTGCTTGTCATGTGACCTGAGAAGGCACATGACGAACATGGCAACTGACCCAGGTGGATCTTTAGCTGGGTAACTGCATTGTGGCATTGACAACACGTTAAACATTGAATTCAAATTATGTCATTCAACAGAAATGGTTTGGTCAGATGGTGGGCTCATTCTCTATGCAACAATCTCTGCTCAGGAAAGACTCTGATCTCATAATTCATCCAATGAAGACATTTGAATTAAAACTACTAAAACATCGATTTACAACCGAGACTAACATCAAGGCTTTTCATCGTCCAGTGATGTGTACATGCAAGCTGCGATTTAAGAACCCCAAAGATAATGGGATGAATTTAGGCCAATTGCAGATTGTATATTTCTAAACACTACCTGTGGTGCAAGCAGTTAAATGGGCATAGGAAAGTCGATTTTGTGCGATGTACTCCATAGACGCCATTGTTAAGTTATAAAATCATTGGGTCATGCGCAGTGGCGTACCGAAGGGGGCATTGGGGCAGTCCCCCCGATAGGTTGTGGACACCCAAGAATCGCGCCGGAGTTCGGAAAAATAGCGCCAGACTCCCTAAAAATCCTGCTGGTGCCCCCAACAATCGCAACAGGGCCTATACAAATCACATTGGGGCACCCAAAAAGTCACACAGGGGCCGTGAAAATGACGCTGGGGGCCCCAAAAATCGTTCCGGGACCCTAAAAAATGACGCTGGGGGCTAAAAACGTGGGACCGGGGCCCCTGAAAATACCGCTGGGCCGCCAGAGTCGCGCCGGGATCACGAAAAGTCGCGCCAAGACCCCCGAAAATCACGCTAAAGCCTCCAAAGGTCGGGCCGGGCCCCCGAAAATCACGCTCAGCCTCAAAAAGACTGGCTGGGCCCTTAAAGTCCCGCTGGGTCTCAAACGGTCGGGCCGAGGCTCTGATAATCGTGCTGGGGCCCCCCAAAAGTCGGACCAGGAACCATGAAAATCATGCTGGGAGCACACAAACGTTGTGCCGTGGTCCTTGAAAATCACGATGAGGGCCGCAAAAAGACGGGCTGAGCTCCTGAAAATCACGCTGGGGGCCTCAAACGTTCGCGCCTGGGCCCAAGAAAATCACGCTGTGGGCGAAAAAAGTCGTGTCTGGGTTCTTGAAAATGACAACGGGGACCCAAACAGGTTCGGCCGGGGCCCTTGAAAATCACGCTCAGCCTGGACGTACCAAAAAGTCGCACCGGGGCCCCTGAAAATCACGATAGGGGCTCGACAGATCGCACCGGGGACCCAAAAGTATAATCGGGAACACCCAATAAATGAATCCGGTGCAACGAAAAAACCAGTCCGGACATGGAAAATCACTCTGGGGTTCCAGCAATCGCTCCAAAAGAAACCAAAACGTGTTGAGCCACCAAAAACCTGTCGAGGCCACTCAAACTCGCGATAGGCTTCCCAGCAAATGACGACAGGGCCCAAAAATCGCACTTAGACACAAAACCATCACGTCGCTGCCCTTGAAAATCACACTAGGGGCCCAAAAGTCGCACCGGAGCCCCACAAGTCGGAGCTGGCTTCCCAGAAATCAATTCCTATCCGGAAAGTTACTCTGCGGCCACAAAAATTGCGTCAAAAACCCCAAAAACGTGTCGGACCCGAAAAGAAGCGCGTTGGGCACCGAAATAAATGCACCGGGAGCCCGAAGAATCGTACCGGGGCCTGAAAATATCGCCAGTCCAGTCCATCCAGTCGAACAGAGCACCGAAAAAATCAGAACAGGCCCCGAAAGAAAATTATCCGAAGGGGATTTTCTACTCTGGAGGGGGCCATCGCCTGAAAAAAAACTCGTTGAGCAGCCGCAGTGGCATACCAATGAAGCAAATGCCCCCCTCCCTCCTCTTGAAGGAGTAGGCTCCCGAGAATCGCGCCGTGCTCCCTAAAAACGGTTCTGGGACCGCATAAATTCGCGTCGGGATCCCAGAATTAGGGGTTCTAAATAAACACAGCGGGCACCAAAAAACTCGCACCGGGGCCGAACATTTGCGCCGGGGAACGCCAAAATCACGCTGGGGCCAGAGACGTACAACGCGTCACGCGAACTAGCGCTAAGCCCCCAACTATCGCGCTTTGGACCCAAAATTCCTGTCGGAAGTCCCATAAATTCTGGTCGGACGTCAAAAATCCCCTCGGGGCTCCAAAAATATGCGTCGATGGCCTCATATGAGAACAGCATAGCCCCAAAATCGCATCGGGACCCGACAAGTATCAAGCCGGAGCCCTCCAAAATAAAGAGAGATTCCGATAAATAAATTTCTGAAGCAGAAAAATTGCTCCGCCCAAGCATAGCACCAAATACCTTTAAAAATCGTGTACGGCACCAAAAAAAAACGTATCGGAGCTAGAACAATCGCGGCGGGACAAAACAAATATTGCCGGGGGCCCGAAAAATCAGGCCATGGCTCGGACTTTGCATAGTTCAGAAGAAGTCACCAAAAAGTGCGACGAGCCCAGAAAACTGACGTCTGGTCTCCCGGAACCACGCGCCTGGGCCCGAAAAGTCGCGTCGGGACCCCGTGAAATTATACCGGAGACCCCAATGTCGTGCTGGGGTCCCACAAATGTGAGCGAGGAACCCCAACTAAACACAGCGGGACCCCAAGCACAACTGGAGGTCGAAAATGAACCGGGCCCTCCAAAGCGTACCGAGGATGGCAAAAAGCGGCAAGGCCTTAAAACATGTGTTGCAACACTAAATAAACACTCCTGGAGCTATAAAAAAACCACAACGGGGACTCAAAGCATACCGGGGCCTGAGACCGCATGGGGGCCTTAAAAACAGACCGGGCCCTCAAAAAGCGACATGGTTCTAGAAAAGGAGCAAAAAGACCGGGCACTAAATAATCACGTCGGGATCTGCGAAAACGCGCCGATACATAAACCAATATCGTTGATGCACAACACAGCAACAAATCCCTAAAAAAAAGAGCCGGGGTCGCAAAAATGTACCAGGCCCATTACACAAATTGGTTGGAGCCCTAAAACACATCCGTAGACGAAGAAAACGCAAAGGATCCACAAAAGAACACCTAACTAGGGCCTCTGTTCGGTAGCCAATCTGTGAGCGTGTTTAACCAAAGAGATGAGGTGAATCAAAGCTCAGCGCTTTCCGGATTTCTTAGCCATCAGAAAACGTGGGAGGAAAATAACTAATCATCGAATTTAATTCAGCATGGGCCCGTGTGGCTCTTCAGTCTGAACGCTTTATCACTTTATGAGGTGTTTGTGTGACTAGGGTTTTAGGGCGCATCGATCAGGGTAGATCGTTTAGCGCCCATGCTTTATTAGGTGCCGTGTGTTGTCACCTGTCAGCAATTTTGCACTGAATTTTTGGCCCCCAAAATAAGCGCTTACATTCCGTTTCAGCCGGGTGCCACATGATGTAGTTGCAGAATTTCGTTTCAAGTGGCGGATATTCTAAAATGCACCAGGTGTGCTGCAGAGATGCTTGAGGTGACTGATCACCTAGGTGTTGGAGTTAGGCCCTGAGGACGACCATGTAGTTTTATTTATTGTGTTTTTCGTTGCCCCAGTCTGTCAGCATGCCAATCCTGGTCTGCCACACACTGGGTCAAAGCATTTTCAACCAGCGATCACCCGTCTTTCCTGTTTCTCATCCTCTCCAGCATCAATCATGAAACTTCTTTGGCCATGGTCCGGCAAGTAATCTACGTTCTTGCTTATTCTTTCTCCCCACCAACATCTTTGAACATGTACAACGGGGGGCATCTTAAAGACGTATAGTACTAAATCATGGAAACTAGGGCACACCACATACCCATTATGGTGAGGCTGTAATGAGCTTGCACCCCTTCACACACGAACATAGCGGAAGTTGAATACATTTTGTTTGAACAGTAATACTAATTGTTTCACTCGCACCAGGAAGATAAACATATTATTACAAAATAATCCATCAATCATGAAAAGAGTTCCAAGTCCAGCAGGAAGTGTGAATTTGAAAGTACTTATACTGCGATGGTAGTTATTTTTCAGTACCACATGTTGCTGTTAGCCATTGGTGCGTCAAGGCCTCCCACTTAGCGATGAAAGATGTGTGTTAACTATTAAAATTATCGAGTTCTCTATCCAAAAGTGCTCAACCATGGTACTATGCGAAATTCATGGGTGCGCCCCTGCTGTTGACCCTGGCCCACCCACTTTTTGAGACGTTCCTACGCCGATGCCAGGATGTATTTTCTAGAATAAGACCAAACTTTGTGCATGCATTCTTAGGGAACATTGTAATGTCCCCATCGGCTCACGCTTTAGCATGTACCGAGCAACGCGCCAAGAACAGAGAACTCCAATCAATTTGACGTTTGTCCTCGAACATCGCAGACGCGCAGAATCAACTTCTTTTCCTATAGCTGATACACTGGTGCACATCGCTTACAATGTGACGTCACCACAACGCGTCAGTTACGTCTTCGCGTGTACGATGCTTCAGATAACTCATGCAAAACTATGCGTGATAAAGCCTTCACGAGCGGAGCTCGCGTCGGCAGCGCACAATGTACCGACACGGCCGACCATCTCGCATGCAAATGACGTCCTATCCGCAGCAGAGTCGGCCACGCTGCTCAACGGCCGGCCGTGTGACGTCATCGGCGCCACGCCGTCTGCCAGGCATAGGCTGTGCGCGCGCGCCGCAGGTGTCCAATCAGCCGCAGCTGCAAGCAAACGCTATCGTCTGGAATGACGACGAATAATTCCCCTCACGTCCGACGCTGTGGGGGGCGCGCTGCGCAGGCATAGCCGGCGGCACACGAGATGCTCGGGCTCCGGCCGGAACAGGTGTGGCGCTGAACCCCGGATTGGCACAGGGTCAGAACGTCCAGGCGTCAGAATGCCGAAGTGTAGAGCAGCCCCAGAATTAACGTGGGACCCTTTGGAGGTTTGGGACATTCTGTCGCATTTGACATTCTGCGGTCCAAGCGTCAGAATGTTGTGTAAAGTAGCCTCAGAATTAACATGGGACCCCATGGAGGTTTGGGACATTCTACGCCTTGGACATTCTGTCTGAAGCCAGTGTTTTTGGCTATTGGGCATTCTGACACCTGGACATTGCGTCGCAAGGACATGCTGACTGTGCCCCGAAGGGTGTCCCGAAAAAAAAACGTTTGTTCGGATTTTTTTAGGTGCTGAAGGTTGTCCCTATTCTACTTCACCAGAAACTAGTACTCACACCCGGTTCTGGTGTATGCGGGGGCACTGACCCCGCATACATCGAGTCCCGGTGCCGTCAACCCACCGGTTAGTCACCAACACTAATCCATTTCCTAGCCGACCCACGCTTTGCCCCCATCAAACCAAATGTCAAAAGCTTTATAAACATCCAGCTGGTGATTATCGCGCCGTCGTGGAAGGGTTGAGCAGCGCGTGATGGAGAGGCCAGCGGAGAAACCGCTAACGGTGTCTGCGCGACGATGAATGGGTCTCATCGGTGACGTTGAGAGTCACGCGCGCTGCTGCCCGGTCACGGCCAACCCTCGCAGCGGGTCACAGTACAAACGCAAATGGGTCGACACTCGCACCCTGATGCGTACCATAGCACAATGAATGCCCGGTACAATGATCCATCAATATCGCTACAGGGCATGAACGCTGCGCTGATCAGTACAAACAAAGCAGCTTTTGGCCGGTTAATGGCTTCAGTAACCCGACACCGCCTGACAGTCAGCCGCGGTCAGGCTTACGCGCCCAATACGCTGACCTAAAAGGTATCAGAAACTAACTGACGGAAAGGATTCACCACCAATAAATAGCCCTGGCTCTTCTCATCTCCGGAACCTCGTCTACCTACCTCACCAAATATATAACGTCAAGGTAACGCTGCATATGTTTGAGTGCTTATCATTCCATTGAATAGGACGTAATTAATCGCACCTGTTATTCTCGTGTGTCTGCAAAGATTCAGCAAAGGAAGGAAAATATTGATTACTGGGAAACAAGGACTCCAAAAGCTCACAAACGTCTCTCATGAAGCGATATCCCCGTCATATGAAAAAAAATCGTTGTCACAAGATGTCAGATTGAGCACTAAATAGTCGGTTATTGATTCGGTTCCGTAAGGCGGCTCGGAAGATATCGACAACAAACTGAGGAGGGCAGGTGTAGTGCGCTGTACTGGTGCGAAGTAGTGACAAGTTGAGTGAAGATATCGACAACAAACTGAGGAGGGCAGGTGTAGTGCGTTGTACTGGCGCGAAGTAGTGACAAGTTGAGCGGATCGCAGGGAACCCGGCTGACGAAAGGTGACGGCGGAAGCCTTCATCACGTCACGAATAGCCCACAACACTTCCACCCTGCAGCTCAGCAAAACATCGCGAGCGAAGCAACAGCGGAAGCAGATGCATACCTCATGAATCAACGCCAGTTCCAACGGGTGATTACGATAACAATGGCTAATCACACAACAGTGCACCGCAACATCAGTGAAGCACATCGCAGATAACTAGCCCAATCTCCAGGCGGTGGTTATTATTGCTCCTTCCAATTAGTGCAATACTGTCGGAAGCATGTGATATAATCTTAATCTGAGAAAACTGGGGCTCTGTGTCACTTGGCAACGACCACACCTAGCGCTGCCAATAATGACGGGAGAGGACGGGCTCGTCACGGTTATAATCCATTTGATGGCAAGTGCCTGGGGTAATGAGGCTGAGAAAATTCACATCTCAAAAACACGATCATGAAGATGGTGAAACAACAAAAAAGCAGCCATGACCAGCAACATACATACCTGACAATGAGAAACAGCAGGTACTGTGCTCTTTATGAACGAAAAATAACAACGCGTTCACGAATTTAACTGCTTACTTTGTGCCAGAAAATCAACTTCGTTGGGCAATTCCCTGCATACGAAAAATATTGACTCGTTTTTTACATAGTGTGTTACAATATGCCATGCGGGACGGGCGGCAGACAAGACAGGTCGCGCGAGAGCCCCCACCTTAATTCACGTTTCCCGGAATGGCGCTCAAATGTGTGGACGCAGACCTTCAGTAACTTGGCCTTGGCATACATCTGATTTGTATATCTGACACAAGTGACAGGTCAAGATCATCAAAGATCACTGACCTGAGACAGGTCAAATAGGGTAATGTTTTAACACATTTAAATAAGGGCCATGTGGAGTAGCTGCAGCATATCAACACCATATTCGGATCATTTAATATTTATTCATCACAACACAGATTCTGCTACCTCCAAATTTTACTTCAGGTCAAGGTTACTGACCTGCGGTCATGTCAGTGTCCGCGCTGTTTTACTGTATGGAGTGGAGAAATACAATTTCAAGGTAACTTGTCATGTCGAAAGTTATCAAGAGTGTGTAATAAGCATTCTGGTGTAAAATGCGTGTGAAAATGGCATACGGCCTTCAAGTGTTATGAATATTCCACACAATGTCATATCATACAGAATGTTGCTGGTATATGTGTAGTCATATAAACTGAATTCGGTTTCAGCGCCGCCTAAGTCGTACGACATGGCAGTCGATGACCGGTCAATGACACGAGAAGATTGGCCATCGAATGCCATGTCGCACGACTTATACGCAGACGTACTCATACGCAATGTCAAGCAGACGTACACATTTTGCTTGAATGGTTGTGCGAAGACCTGAGAAGAGAAGACATGCATATTCATATTTTTTTCAGGCTATTCCTCAAGATAAAAGTCATGTCACTAGGTTGACAAATTATGATCTTTAAGGACAACATGAAGGACCGCGAAGAAGAAATATGCTGTTCTATGAGCACCAGGGTATATTCGCTTTCCAACGACATTTCCCAAATATCCTTCATGCGCATAGTTCCGACGCTGGTTTTCGAACATGTTTCTGACCCGACGTGACCTACTCTGTATCGACACTTTTTTACCATAATCAATATAAATACATTCGTCTATGCGGATTCTTGGAAAACAATGAGGAAGGAAAACAAACTCTACGTTTTTAACCAGTTCTAGGAATTTAAGTCGCGGACCGCATATTAACATAATATGACCCCTGGTTATCTCACTATCGACCAAAATGCAAATGCAAGTCATGCTTCGGGCTCTCCATAACCAGAACGTCCCAACGGTGTCCTGCTTTTCCTCCTAGCTTACATAAGCAGGAAATTAGTGAGAAGGCTTTCTAGAGCTCCACCCCCTCCCATCCCTGGGCCTGTGAAGGTGGATTTGTCCACCGGCCCGTCGTGGGTTGATCATCATTTCGGCAATGCGGCTGTTACATCAGCATAAATATGCGCAAAATATGCTCTGAAATGATACCTATGCCGGAGTACAATTTCTAACAAATATATTTGTACTGCCAACAAGGTTGACATTTCCAAGGTCAAATAAGGTCCATCGCTTATTATGATCGTGGTTGGAGTGATGGCGGATCTCTATCAAGTTGAATCTCATGTGGACAATAGTTGTATGTCTATTTGATAAACGAACCGTGATTCTCTGACCCTGAACAGGTGCGATAACTCCATAAACTGTCAATCATAGCACCAACAACTCCTAAGTAGACCACAGTGAGCCCTAAGCATATTTTGAAGCCGAACATTTGTTTAGCTTACTGGATAAATGATGGATCTTCATTTCTGTGGGGCCAAATGTACAACTTTCAATGTACTAGGTATCACTGTAAGTCACGTGATCTCAGGTCACGTGGCAATTCGGTTAATGTGAAATGAAATTAAAGATTTAATGCAAGCAAAATATTTCTCTAGTATTCCGGTGACATTCCTCTCATAGGATTATGACAACCCTGGCCACCACACTGGCAAATGTTCCTCACTGGGCAATAGGTTCAGCAGCTCCGCACACCGAAGGGGACGGGAAGAACAGGCATCGGGTTGTACCAGGAGGTCAGGACGGCATACAATTGACAAGATGGGGTACAGCTAACAGCATGGGGTACCACTGACAGCATGGGGTACCACTCGCAGGATGTGGTACCACTGACAGGATATGGTACCACTGGCAGGATGTGGTACCACTGGCAGGATGTGGTACCACTGGCAGGATGTCGTACCACTGACAGGATGAGGTACCACTGACAGGATGAGGTACCACTGACAGGATATGGTACCACTGGCAGGATGTGGTACCACTGGCAGGATGTCGTACCACTGACAGGATGAGGTACCACTAGCAGGATGGGGTACAGCTGGCAGGATGGGGAACCACTGGCGGACCAGAAATGACGTGTACAACTGGCAGGGTGTGGTACCACTGACAGGATGGGATACCACTGGCAGGTTAAGGTGCAACTGGCGGACGGGGAATAGCGGCACCTGTGGCTCTGATATCAGATGTTGACGGAGTGACGAGCGCTCCGCCGACGAGGTGGTGTATGGACCGCGACGGCTCATTTGCCGGCACTGACGGGCCGAAGTCGGCCAGCCACGCCCACACACCCCTCCCCGGCGGCCGGAAAGCCAGGCGCCGATAGACACACCCATCAGATGAGGTGATGTGTCCGTCAGGAATGGCACGTGGTACGTACAAATAGGGAAACATTAAACAACATAGAAAATGAGTAAAACCGCTTACATAATACATAAACGCCAACGAGCTTTACCTACCGGCCACTCCGAATCCGTAAAACGAAACTTTCGAAATGCCCCTGGGTCATCGGGAAGTTCCCTGGACTTCTACCAATTCTACCACTCGTCTCCTACTTGAGCACAATTTCCTGGGGACACCGGTTAATCAGCACCTTTACCACCCATAAAATCCCTCATGGCATCCTTGAAACAGCACCTCAACCACCGATAAAACTTCCTGATGAAACCTCTGAATCAGCACCTCATCCTTTCGAACCAAAAATACTTGAAACGGCCTTGAATCGGCACCTCCATCAGACTGTTGAACAGATCCCTGATGATGTCAATAATGGATCCTTACTTCGCATCTCCCTTAACTTCCCCCCCCCCCCCTCAGAAATCCTACTCGTCACTGAATCGGAACCTCCGTCCTTTACTCCGATGCACACGACTGGCGCTAGTTGCAGTCCGCTGGCATTATTACATCAACGAAAACAAAGTATTTTGCCACTCACCTCAATGGTGGGTTGTGACCGTAAATTTGAGTCTGAAATACTCAGAGCACATACCATCCGTCCGTCCTCCCCACTGACGGAGCATATGCTTCCTCGAGAAACGCAGCGAGAGCTACCAGTCACCCGATAGCCTCATTCTTACCCAAGTGAACTCAACATCCTCCCCACTCCCCACCTGCACACACATACAATCGTTCTCAGAGAGATTCATACCCGTCGTACAACTTGTGCTGCCGGCTCGCATCTCCTGCAGGTACCTCGAGTCTGTACCTAGACTCACATCTCCTGCACCTGCCTCGAGTCTGTACCTAGGCTCGCATCTCCTGCACCTACCTCGAGTCTGTACCGAGGTCGCGAAGCGTTCATTCCTATACCGCACCGCAACAACTTAGAACGCCGCACCACAATCAGTCAGAGCCGCAGAGACTGCGGACTCGTACAAGCTGGCCGTGCTCCATGTAGAGCGCCAACTCTCCCTGCTGCTGTTGAGTGGCGACCGCGAGCACTGCGGTAGAGTTGCATGGTTTCATGCCATCAACGTTTACCCCTGCTCAGTGTGTTCACCTACTGCATGTGGGTGCTGAAAGACAATACGTACATGCATGGATACATGCACATCCTTGGAGATCCGACGAGCATATGCGTGGGGAGGGGAGTAGTGCACCGTTTCGATCATACTGCTATTGGTTCACAATTCTTATTTGAACCGCCAAGCTCCCTGATCTTGTCATGGATCTTGGCCCAGAGCCAGCCGACGCGATTCAGGGCCTCAGAGCCGCGATCGTCTCGGGTTACTTCTGTCTGGAACGTGCGCCGATGAGTCAAACCCACTGCAGCAGCGGCGAGCAGCCGCGTCCACGGCAGCAGCGGCGGGCAGTCGAGCCAACAATGGCGGCCATGTGATCTATCACGCGGTCATCTGCATCTTCAGCACTGCCACATCACATAGAGGTCGTCTTCAGCACTGCCACATCAGACAGAGGTCGTCTTCAGCACTGTCACATCAGATAGAGGTCGTCTTCAGCACTGCCACATCAGACAGAGGTCGTCTTCAGCACTGCCACATCAGATAGAGGTCATCTTCAGCACTGCCACATCAGATAGAGGTCGTCTTCAGCACTGCCACATCAGATAGAGGTCGTCTTCAGCACTGCCACATCAGATAGAGGTCGTCTTCAGCAGTGCCACATCAGATAGAGATTGGAACCAGCCCGATCCACCGAGACCTGCCGACACGACGGCCGATCCGGAGCCGATCTGCTCACGCGCACTGGCGTATCCAGCTCTGGAGTTTTGCGGGTGGGGCTAATTTTGTATAGACTTCCCAAGAAAAAGACAAAAGGGAGACACAAAGAAGCAACTATTAAGTGCACCAAAATAGTAACTAGAGATCGGTAATAAGGTAGGTGCATTCCGAAAATATGGAAGCAAGTGGCCGAACTTTTACGGAAATATACAGGATTTGTATTGGGGGTGGGGTGAGGTGGGGGGGGGGGGGGGAAGGGAAGCGCAAGAAAGCATAAAAGGCATTTACCACAAGAAAATTAAGAGGCGATACGGAAATGGAAAGACGTAAACAATGCACGCGCACCCAAAAAAAGCACAAATAAATGCTTCTTGACCAGATTCTTCATCTTGTTTTGTTCATCTTGTACTGGCCTCGTTGTACCAACACTCCGTGAGCTAGTCAGGATCCTTTGTCTTAGTGCACTGATCCTTGTCTTGGTGTACTCATGCTTATCTTAGTGTACTGATCTCGGTGTACCGACACTCCGTGAGCCAGTCGGGATCCTTTGGACGTCCAAGAACGTGCTTGTGAGAATGGACAAGGCACGTTTTTATTCGCTCTCCAACTATGATTTGATCAGGGTAAATATTGCACCAGTGTGAGGACACCATTCCAACACCACCCTGGCAATGTTGGCATGAGTTTACGCAACGGACCATCCGGCCAGACTAGCGACCGCATGTGTGATCGCTAGTCACATACCACGCGATTACAGTCCAGTCATTTATCTGGATATCAGTCTAGTCATTACACCATGGAATTTCCAGCGGCGTCGATGCATGCCTCTCAGCTGCATACTAGAGGTGGCAAATGTAAGGACTGAAAGGTCAGTTAGAAAGTCCGGTCAGGACCGGCAGGCTTTTTGATTGCTCTTTGGGACGCCTCCATTCAGTTGACAGGACTGTGCCCGAGTACAATTTTGCATTACATTATTGACTCACAGGAGCTGGCACATCTGGCTGATCAATCATCGGAGTCACGCGATGTATTTTTCTTGCTTTGCACCGAGGTTTGTAGTCTACAGGCAGGAGGTCCGCCGCGGGTTTGTACTGGTGGTCTCAAGTGCCCGAGAAGGAAGTGGCTGGGGTTCAGCCAGTTCAAATATTGTTGGGGTCATAATTATTTGGGGTGGGGGATTAGGACTGCCCCCCCCCCCCATATAGCGCATCCCCTACCAACAAAATTCATCACAATGTGACACAATTATAACGGATTTGCATGGATTAGCTAAAACTTCCTCATTTATTGCTGTGAACGGACTAAGCATAACTTGGTGCTTCGTACATGGTTGCCATTATATTTGTATCCAAAAGGGATCAAGCAACATGTCCAATGATCAGATGGACACGATTTTGATAAAAGTGGCACCTATTGTAGTATTTCATGGCATGCTTCTGGCGGGGTCATTGGCTTTTTCTTCCAATTGTCGCTTACGTACCGAGGGGCCGTTGTGACTTTTTTTTAAAGGTCTCCATTATACAGCGGTGAAGTTAATTCCCTGTTTGCCGGAACCATTAGCATGAATATCGACAATCCTATAGACTCGGACTTTTTGATCATCATCAGGACACCAGGTAAAACGCAACTCAGCAAAAGAACTGATCTGCTCCAGGCCAAAGGTATCGTCGATAAGCAATAGAGATAATCGAGGTCAAGTCACGTAACGTCAAGTTTTGATTGCATACAATTTCCCTAGAAGCTACCATACCAACAGTTATTGATATGCTGGGCATCATGACGGCAGATGCTAAGTGGCGTCCATTACGATGGATGATGAACTGGTTGATGACTACCTGTATGCCAATTTCCAGTTCCAGTTGAGGAGTAGCATGGCTTTGCCACCAGTCGGGATTACGTCTCAGGCTGCGTTCCTGTTGTGATTAGGTCGGGTTCTATCAGGAGCAAGTTGTTTTGTATCTTCCCTTGACAGGATGGGATATCATCATGATTTGACCTTGCAATGGATATTCGATATTTTATGAGGATGGGATATATTACAGACATTTAGACATTTAATCTGGACTAATTCAAATGTTTTCTGAACACCCTTTTTCGTACATGATGACCACTTCTGTTAGAACTAGGTAGTACCAATTTGCAGGTAAATCTGAGAAGTCAGACTTCTTGGCTGTTTGCGATTCGAATGTGCGGAGGAACATGTTGTTACTTTTACTTTTACATTTACTTTTGTTTGTTACTTTTGAAGTTTTTATTCAAGTGTCCGGTGTTCGGCAGGCCGATCTCCTGCGACGTGAGCTCACTCTTAAGCATGGACAGTGCTACCTATCGTATTATCAACCCGTACCTAATTCCAACACATTTCTGGAATTCCCAGTACTTCCGAAAGTTACGAAATTATAAATATGTACATGATATTACAGTGGCAAACCAAATTATGACGTTCGAAAAATAATTGACTACATTGTTGTATTGAACTCGTTGAAAGTTGAAAGTTCACTTCATTGGTAAAACATTTTTTGACCATATTGGTAGAGGTATAATCCCCTCCAACCTCATGACAGGAGGCAGGGGATCCATACCCTTTCCCCTCCCCTCCCCATGTGGCGGAGCCCATGCGTGTACTTATGTTCCAAGAGGACAGAAGTATGTCTAAATGCGCACATACGAGGTAGCCGAGATTTTAATTTAAACAATCATATGAAGTATGGAACGTAGCCATTTATGGAAGGGCAAAAGTTTCGAGTGACTCTTTGCTTCCACAAACCTGGCCAGCTTCAGTCTGCGGAACCTTCACCGGTGACTTCACGGTTCAGACACCGCTGAAAATAATATAAGCCCCAGCTTCCAGTCGGTGTGTGGGCCGAGCTGTGTCGGAGCAAAGGCGAGAGTGGCACCAGAGACGCGGCGAACCGTCACGCGCCAGCAGCGCTACACACGCCGTGTCGACCAAAACCGGCCGGCGCTCAGTCGCCGAGCTGTTTTGCCCACACGACAATCGGCAACACATCGACCACTCTCCAACAGTGCAGTCGCGGCGAGGTGAGAGGCAGCCAGCCATGTCCAGCGGCTCGGGAGTCGGGCGGCGCGCATGCTAATCGGCCGTGCCAGTCGCGACACGGGAGGCGAAAACGCGCCAGGCGGCCGAAGGCGAGCAGCGCAATCGCCCAGCTGCTGAGGCGGCACGTGGCCGCCGCCAATACATGGCTGCCGTCAGCACTCGGCACGTGTCGTGCGGCGGGTCACGTGGCCGCCGCCAATACATGGCTGCCGTCAGCACGCGGCACGTGGGTGTGGGCGGCCGCCAATACATGGCTGCCGTCAGCACTCGGCACGTGTCGTGCGGCGGGTCACGTGGCCGCCGCCAATACATGGCTGCCGTCAGCACGCGGCACGTGTCGTGCGGCGGGTCACGTGGCCGCCGCCAATACATGGCTGCCGTCAGCACTCGGCACGTGTCGTGCGGCGGGTCACGTGGCCGCCGCCAAGGCATGGCTGCCGTCAGCACTCGGCACGTGTCGTGCGGCGGGTCACGCCGCCGCCAATATATGGCTGCCGTCAGCAGCGGCACGTGTCGTGCGGCGGGTCACGTGGCCGCCGCCAATACATGGCTGCCGTCAGCACTCGGCACGTGTCGTGCGGCGGGTCACGTGGCCGCCGCCAAGGCATGGCTGCCGTCAGCACGCGGCACGTGTCGTGCGGCGGGTCACGTGGCCGCCGCCAATACATGGCTGCCGTCAGCACGCGGCACGTGTCGTGCGGCGGGTCACGTGGCCGCCGCCAATACATGGCTGCCGTCAGCACGCGGCACGTGTCGTGCGGCGGGTCACGTGGCCGCCGCCAATACATGGCTGCCGTCAGCACGCGGCACGTGTCGTGCGGCGGGTCACGTGGCCGCCGCCAATACATGGCTGCCGTCAGCACTCGGCACGTGTCGTGCGGCGGGTCACGTGGCCGCCGCCAATACTGTCGTGCGCGGGTACGTGGCCGCCGCCAATACATGCCACTGGCACGTGTCGTGCGGCGGTCAGGGCGGTACGTGGCCGCCGCCAATACATGGCTGCCGTCAGCACGCGGCACGTGTCGTGCGGGGGGGGGCGGGGCCGCCGCCAATACATGGCTGCCGTCAGCACGTTGTGCGGCGGGACGTGCCAATAACGCTTAACGCGCGCACTTCGTCGGCGGGTCGCCGCCGCCAATACATGGCTGCCGTCAGCACGCGGCACGTGTCGTGCGGCGGGTCACGTGGCCGCCGCCAATAATGGCTGCCGTCACACCGGCACGTGTCGTGCGGCGGGTCACGTGGCCGCCGCCAATACATGGCTGCCGTCAGCACGCGGCACGTGTCGTGCGGCGGGTCACGTGGCCCCAATACATGGCTGCCGCACACGCGGCACGTGTCGTGCGGCGGGTCAGGCCCCGCCAATACATGGCTGCCGTCAGCACTCGGCACGTGTCGTGCGGCGGGTCACGTGGCCGCCGCCAATACATGGCTGCCGTCAGCACTCGGCACGTGTCGTGCGGCGGGTCACGTGGCCGCCGCCAATACATGGCTGCCGTCAGCACCGCGGGGTTTTGGGGGGGGGGGAGGGGGCCGCCGCCAATAAGCTGCCGTCAGCACCGGCACGTGTCGTGCGGCGGGTCACGTGGCCGCCGCCAATACATGGCTGCCGTCAGCACTCGGCACGTGTCGTGCGGCGGGTCCAATATATGGCTGCCGTCAGCACCGGCACGTGTCGTCGGCGGGTCACGTGGCCGCCGCCAATACATGGCTGCCGTCAGCACGCGGCACGTGTCGTGCGGCGGGTCACGTGGCCGCCGCCAATACATGGCTGCCGTCAGCACGCGGCACGTGTCGTGCGGCGGGTCACGTGGCCGCCGCCAATACATGGCTGCCGTCAGCACCGGCACGTGTCGTGCGGGGGTGGTGGCCGCCGCCAATTGCGCGTCACACGCGGACGGGTCACGTGGCCGCCGCCAATACATGGCTGCCGTCAGCACTCGGCACGTGTCGTGCGGCGGGTCACGTGGCCGCCGCCAGCTGACGCTGGCTGGTCACGTCACAGCGACCAACGGACACTACGGTGTCACATGATATCTACCAGTCATCATCACCACTGTCACGTCACGTGACATTGTCCAAGCGACAGAACCACTCAGATGACAGCAATTTCAGTACCCTCCAAAAAAAATTCGTCGGTGCCCCCAAAAAATGTCGGAAAAACCTAACAAGAGCTGGTGTCTCAAAAATGTGCCGGGCCCATAACAAAATGGACTGGAACCCTAAAACACATCCGTAGACGAAGAAAAACGTAACAGGTCCCAAAAAAAGAACACAGAGGCCAGGGCTTCGGATTGGTAGCAAATCTGGAAGCATATTTAACCTAAGAGATGAGGTGCATCAAAGCTCAGCGGGTATCCGGATTTCTTAACAACCAATAATGTGGGAAGAATAGAACTAATCATGGAATTTAATTAATCGAATTTTCCCAGCGAACCTCCATATGAAGCATTTCATCACGTCAAAAATGGCGCACGTCTATCATGTGGCAGCAATTAGCAAAACGTAGGAGGCCAAGCAGAAAACGTGGCATCGCACGAAATGTGGCGAATGCGCCGAATGCGCAAGGTAGGTGGGGTACACATGCACGAACGTTGGCGTGGTGACAACCAGGTGCTATGAAGTGGAAGGCCTGAAATGGCAAAATTTTGCATTTTAAAGTGATTTGTACAGGTGTAATTTCAGCCGTGTGAGGTGCAAACATTTGCCAATCGGATACCCTCTCTTGGTACCAAGGGCCAGTTTTGCTGCCGATTTTGCCACCCTACCTCGTGCACTTACCTCTCCAAGCGTACATTCCATCGTGCAGTTCCCCCACTGAGGCGGATGCAAGGGGTGGGAGAGCACTGTAAGCATGTATCCCCTCGTCATAAAAAGGTGGCGCCCCTCGAGGAAGGTTCGAATGTACCCGCCTATCTCTCCTCTAGGGATTTCCCAGTCAAAGGCTACCCACTCAGAGGAAAAAGCGACCCTAAGACCAACAGGCTACCGTTTAAGACGAAAAGGCGCCACTTTAGTATGCTTGAGTGGACCCCTCACCGTACAACGATTTTCTCCGCCGAAGTAGTCATTCCAGGGAATTCCGCAGTGGCACTCTTCCGAGGAAGTGGGCCCCTGCAGACAAGTGTCCCCCCCCGCTTGAAAATTTCTGGATTCACCTGGATTGAGAATTTCTCTAAGTTATTCCATGCAATTTTGGTAAGCATCTTCATTTACATGAAAGATCCGTTTTATCGCAGTGAGGGCTGCTAACGGTCTGCTAAAGGGCTGCTAACGGTCTGCTAAAGCAAGATTGTGCTACCAAGGAGTTGCACGTTATTAGGTCAATCTGCTACCATATATGGAGGGTAAAATGATGCTTATTTGCACCTCTAGTGAGGTTACTTTTTGAGGAATACCAAAAGAAAACCTTCGAACAGAGTTGAAGCCTTTGAACAGGGTGTTGGAGTTGAAATCCGGTGACTAAGAAACCATGGTGATATATTGGACACCTCACACATGACAATTAAGTTGGCCACTGGTTATTTAATTTGAAAAGGCCCTTTTGAAAAATAGTAGTCGAAATCCGGGTACTTTTTAAATGGGGCTAGGTGCCCCCCTCCAAATCCGCTTGTCCCCTGATGTAAATCATAAATACGCAACTGCACCTAGGTGGCATGATAATCATCTTTTCCCTAAGGTGCTAATCCCCACCTTTCGGGAATCTTACCTATTAACTGATTGACGTTGATTAGAAAGCATCAACCCAAAAACTAACATAGCTGGCTCCATATTTTCGGACATTCTACATCCGTAACAGCCTTAACAAGGTAGCTCAGTTGGTTAGAGCGCTGGCCAAAATTGGTCTCCCCTGTCCTGGCAAAACAGGGTTCGAGTCGCTTCACGCTCTCGCATTTAGCCCCCGGCATTGACGGCACGTTAAGCTCTGTCTAAATTATGCCGGTGAATTGGAATTCATGGATCGAGTGGTGGGGCAAGGGATCACGCAAGCTCTGCTTAGCAATAGAACCCTGGTTCATAAAGCCATCGCAGCAAGCATTCGGGCTATTTTTTTAGAGAAAAAAAATTAAATAAAAAGGTAAGCTAAGAGCATGACAATAAGCTCTGCTGAGCTTATCCGAAGACAAGGCGGGTGCATGGCAGCATTAACCAACATGGAACAGTTATGCAATGGAAGGACATCATGAAATCCTGCAATGGCGATGTCGTTTCAGAACAGTGGCGTGCTACCACTGCTACACAGCACTTGCACCACGAAGCTGCCACGATTTTTTTTTAGCGACAACTTACCACTGGCCCACCACCATAGCAATGGATGAAGCTGATGGAACATAACCGCTTGCTTCTTGGCAACGCATATTTGATCCTTTCAGGTCGCTGAGCTAGGCCGGCGTCGCACGCTGGTTTTTGGTCGGATCACCAGAAATCGAGCGGTGTAATCAGTTTCAAGCTCGCTGATAACAACTGCACATTTGCCATCATTTGTTGTGTTTGTGGCCGAGTAATGTAAGAATCTGACCCGTCCTCGGGCGGTGCCATATCGGAGTTGCCAGTTCGGGTTCCACAGTTCGGGTTCCAGTTCCACGAGGCTCCGGGACTGTTCTCGGTAAACGCAGACCACCAGCAGGACTCCGACGAGCATTGTTAGGGTGGTAAGATCCCAAGTAAGCAATTTTCTTGAACGTGCAGCCGGGCGAGGCGCAAAATTGATTCAATAAAGCAAACAAAATACGAAGCACCGGCTTGTCATAATCCATGGTAGCCACTCCATTTGTGCACCCGTTCCATTTCTGAAATGTCCTGCGTCCGAGACTGACCAAGTGTTTGACATGTGGATCCCACGAGCCATCTCCACAAGAAAGCGGCGACGCTAGGCGGCACCAGGAATATCCCGCGTAGCGAGGCAACCGTAACTCCCCCTTTCCCCTTACCCTCTGTGCCCCGCGGGCAGCACTCACCCCGAGCGTGCAGGCGAAGCGTTCCTGGTCGTAGCGCACCACCATCTTAAGCAATTCCAGGTACTTGAACATGCATTCGAGTTCGCGCATGTGGCCGCACTTCTTAAACTGCTGCTGCACGGCTCTGCGCAGCGCCTTGGCTTTGGTACGCTGCACCACCACGCGTGGCAGGAACTTGGTCCAGCCCACCACCGTCTCCACGAACTCGATGTTGGACTTCTTGTCGAGCGCGTTGGGCGGCAGGTCCTTGAAGAAGCGGCGGATGTCGAGGCAGGCCAGCTGGACGGCCGTATCCTGGTCCACAGGACACTGCTCCTGACCGAGGTAGTCGTCCCGCACCTGAAGCACACACACGCTCACGTCAGATTCTGATACAGGGACATCAGAATCAGAATCAGATGATGTGTTCCGGAAAGCACGTGCCAAATGAAACTACATTGTACCGGATTGATGCAAAAATCAAGGTTTGAATCGAGATGTCTCACCAGTACTCGTGCCCTCGACATGACAAGCTGGACAAGCAACGCACACTTATCGCCCTCTCAAGTATGCAACTTCAGTGGTATGGTAATGCTGACTGAAAACAATACAGCCCTAAAGTATAGAATGGCAACACTGATAGAATGGCAACATCAAGCAATGCGAACAATGTTTTGTTTTGCGGTAGTGTTGCGTGGTGAAGTTGTGTAATGTTCTATTCGTGTCGTGTTGGAGTGTGTTTGAGAGAGTTGTAATATATTCGAGTATATCATAACTCAGGAAAGCTGTTATTTTTATAAGTTGTGTAGGAAGCTTGTCGCAACAGCAATACTTATGCGGATTTTGGGAATTCAAAATTTTAAGCGCTTCGCGTCCCGCCACGATGATGTATTTCAAAGTGGGTATCGGTGGCGTGCGACTCTTTATGGGCGCCTTGTGCGCTTCGTCAACGTCCTGACGTGACTGTTGGCAGCAGTCGCTTTGTCGATGTCGTTTGTGGGTACAGTTCCGTCTGCTTCTATCAGTGGTGGGAGTTTATAATATTGTGCTAGTCCTGTTAGCCCGTGCGCCTTTTGGAGTATCTGGTGATACTTGTAAGGAATTTGGTTAAGCGAGAACAGTCATAATATGAGTGTTGCAATGTTGATCTTTGAATTGATTGGTGAGCTGTGCTACGGTGTTTCGCTGTGTCCGTTGTGTTTGTCAATCGCACTCCAAGTTCCGCTTTTTGGCTGGTTTGAAAGCCAACTTCTTTGTCTTATGTTTCTGAGTAGAACGTGGGCTATCCAGGGATTTTCATCGTGTCGTTTCCATCCGTGTCGTCTTCATCGTTCGTGTGGTTTTCATCGTGCGTGTCGTTTTCACCGGGATTGCTTGCCTCGCTGCGGTAACAATAGCAGATGTAAATTCGAATGCGACTATGTCTGTCTTTGTCTGGAATAATGCCCCAGCATGCGTTAGAAGGTATGTCAGTCGGTTGCATTCCCGTACCCCCCAGTGTGATGTCAGAGTCAGGCTGGCAATGATGTCACGATCACACTGATGTTGTGGAGCGACGGCCATCAGCCTCTTCTAGCTCACTCACCTTTGCTCTTCAAGCATGTCACAGTTTCCTTGCCCAGAACACATCATACTTTATTGCTCCCCCATCGTCCTGCCTTAATTACACTTGTGAACCAAGAATTCCCCGGGCCATTGGTTCAGACTTCTCCTCGGACTTGGGTTGACGGGTGGGGGATGGAGGATAAATGCCAAATGTAGAAAAGCATGCTTCGCCCTTTTCCCGATGACGAAAAAGGGTTAACATGTCAATTAGCGTAGACGGATTGCTAACGATCTTCAGCACGCAGTGAGCGAAATATATTCATTGTACATTAATGTTCTTACGTATATTTTCAAATACGTTCGAGCACAAGTTTCGGGTTAGCATCGGGAACATCGAGGACAAATAAATGTGAGCTGAGTCAGCGAAGTGTGAAAAGTTCGACCCCAGGGTCAGCAGATGGCGGTCGGCCGGTCGTTGCCCCGGCGCCGGCGCCACTCGATCTCGCTCATCAACTGAGCCGGCTCGGTCGTCCCACAGATGAGTCACGCTGCTCGGTCGGCAGATTAGGTCACTCGGTGGCCGGCGACCATACGGTCATCCCAGCGTGTGAGGAGGTCGACCCACGCAAGACTGCCACGAGACGTGTGCGCGTCTCTGACGTGTCCATGAACGCAGCACATGACCCAGCTCCGTCGAGTGCTATCAACCCCAGTGGTGGAGGAGTAAACGGACGTAGGTATCTACTTTGGGAAAAGTTTGCGACAGAACTGATCGAAATTAGAGGAATGAATGCCATCCCGGAGGCGGCACCTTCATTATCAAGGGAACGTGAAATGTCTTGGGTTTACGATATGGCTTTCGTTGGCATCCGACACACTGAAGGAAGCACATAGCGCAATCTAAATCCACGTGTGGGAGTTTTAAGCGTTGTTTCACAAGCATTGACCTCGCATTGGCTTGTATTTCAAAAGTATAGTGCTCTCGATATGACGCTCGATGAGAAACGCCGTGGTGTGGATCTCACTGACAGGTATCTGGGAGTAGTGCAAAATGTAATCACAATCACCTCGCTGCCAGACGGCATCCAGAAGCGTAGCTTCCGCAAATAGTACGGGGAGGGAATCCAAGCATGATTTGATTGGACTCGATTCTTGGAAAATCCAACTAGCCCAAGCTGTGTTGCCAAAGCAAACTAATTTAACCTGAGTTCCCAGAGCCCGGTTGATATCCCTCAGAGCAACACAGCCCAATCGATATCCCTCAGAGCGACAGAGCCCAATTGATATCACTCGAAGTGACACAGCCCAGTTGATATCCCTCAGAGCGACAGAGCCCAGTTGATATCCCTCAGAGCGACAGAGCCCGGTTGATATCCCTCAGAGCGACAGAGCCCAGTTGATATCCCTCAGAGCGACAGAGCCCAGTTGACATCCCTCAGAGCGACAGAGCCCAGTTGATATCCCTCAGAGCGACAGCCATCGTCGCACCACGGTACGTTCATTAGTTATTGGCTTCCGAGCTCTGAAGCAAGTCTGAGATGTCACTTGCTTCATTCCTACACCTAGACTTGTTACCTCAATCCGCAGGATCAGGGGCGGATAGAGGGAAGGGGAACTGGGGCATGTTCTCCCAATGGAAAAATGGCGCTCTTCTGGCCGGGACTCGAGAGCACGCCCCCCCCCGCTCCCCTGATCAACGCCTGCTTCCGCCGAAAGTACCCCTTCAAGGAAATGTCTCCCTCCATGAACATTCCTGGATCCGCCCCTGCACAAGATCACGCGGACAAATAGAACACAATACCGGGCGCAACTGCAGCACACCCGGTGACCCATCTAACCTGTTCGTAGTAGAAGAGGAACGTCTCGCGATCTTTGTCGCAGAGGCCGCGCAGATCTGCGGGCAGGTACCGCACCCGCAGCTCCAGCCGCCAAGTGCCCGGCTCATTGTTCTCGGGACTCTCCATCACCTATCACAGAGGTCAGCAGAGGTCAATCTGGATGAACCTGGATTAACAAGAGGTTAGTACGTGATCAGCTACGGCCGTCACATGTGAGGCTCATTATCCGCAGAACTCTGCATCACATAGCACACTGATCAACGCAGGTCATCTGATATCTCAGGGACAAGGCAGCCTGCAGTCACAAATGTGCAGCAGTCGGCCAATAGTGGCAATGATGGGCAAATATAGGGTCAATAATGCACCAATAGTAGCTCAATAGTGGTCAATCAGGAGCAATACGATGAAAATATATAGATAAAGATGTCTAATTGTTGTCTACAGCATCAGCATGCGGCCAGCACGGAACAAACAGAGATCAACAGGTATTCAAAAAACCATAGGCGGCAGTACGTGGGATGGGGAGGGGAGGCACGGGGAATGGTACCCCCTCGCTAAATCCTGAAATGCAACATCGACCTTACGACATTAACCGGAAAGATTCGACCCACAAACTTCCCGGTGCTTCCTCTTAAATTTGGACGTTCCGCCATCTATGCAAGAAAAAAACTAGCCATAGTCAGCATGGTTTACCATGAAGTAACTGGATCCCGCAAGAACCAACAGGAGGATTAACACAAGACAACAGAGGTCTTCGTAGGTCACGGATGGGTGACCGTGAGGTTTAAGGCGAGTTGGACCAAAACATCCTCATAGGTCACGAATGAGCTTAATGACGGTGAGTTTTGAGGCGAGTTAGACGACAGCGGTCACTTTCAACACTGGACAGCACTGGAAAAACACTGGACAAACACTGGACAAACACTGGACAAACACTGGACAAACACTGAACAAACACTGGACAAATACTTGGCGTACAAGTTCTACAAGCAATAGATCAAGCAAAAGTGTTTATGTAAAAAAATAATCAGCTTAATCCGTGTTTTGCTCGCGTCACGGTTGCAGGATGCCCAAATATGGGGTTGGGTATAGGGAGGCCGCCTCCCAGGACGTCATGCCAGGGGGTGGGGATATATGGAGGCCGCCTCCCAGGACCTCATGCCAGGGGGTGGGGATATAGGGAGGCCGCCTCCCAGGATGTCATGTCAGAGGGTGGGGATATAGGGAGGCCGTCTCCCAGGACGTCATGCCAGGAGGTGGGGATATAGGGAGGCCGCCTCCCAGGACGTCATGCCAGGGGGTGGGGATATAGGGAGGCCGCCTCCCAGGATGTCATGTCAGAGGGTGGGGATATATGGATGCCGCCTCCCAGGATGTCATGTCAGGGGGTGGGGATATAGGGAGGCCGTCTCCCAGGAAGTCATGCGGCTCGACTTCTTTCTATGTGTTAGCTGCACTCAAAGTAATTGTGTGTGGAGAGCGGGCGCATGTCCTGAAGTAACTGCCCGACATGCTGGCGCATAGCCTTCAGAAACACGGACGGATCAGCGCGGTTCCGGCTGCGAGCATATGTCCACACCGTCTCTTCGCCGACTTCCGCGCGTCAGTATCACGCAGTCCATCGCCGACTTCCTCGCGTCAGTAACACGCAGTCCATCGCCGACTTCCTCGCGTCAGTAACACACAGTCCATCGCCGACTTCCTCGCGTCAGTAACACTCAGTCCATCGCCGACTTCGGCGCGTCGGTAACACACAGTCCATCGCCGACTTCCTCGCGTCAGTAACACGCAGTCCATCGCCGACTTCCTCGCGTCAGTACCACACAGTCCATCGCCGACTTCCTCGCGTCAGTAACACTCAGTCCATCGCCGACTTCCTCGCGTCAGTAACACTCAGTCCATCGCCGACTTCCTCGCGTCAGTAACACGCAGTCAATCGCCGACTTCCTCGCGTCAGTAACACACAGTCCATCGCCGACTTCCTCGCGTCAGTAACACTCAGTCCATCGCCGACTTCCTCGCGTCAGTAACACTCAGTCCATCGCCGACTTCCTCGCGTCAGCAACACTCAGTCCATCGCCGACTTCCTCGCGTCAGTATCACGCAGTCCATCGCCGACTTCCTCGCGTCAGTAACACGCAGTCCATCGCCGACTTCCTCGCGTCAGTAACACGCAGTCCATCGCCGACTTCCTCGCGTCAGTAACACGCAGTCCATCGCCGACTTCCTCGCGTCAGTAACACGCAGTCCATCACCGACTTCCTCGCGTCAGTAACACGCAGTCAATTGCGAACGTACGGTGTTGACAAAGGGCTACTGTGAAGGGGACTTCGCAAGTGAGAATCGGTTCCTCTACGTCCAATGGCGCCACTGCATAACCAGCTACTATGCGGAAATATATAAATTAGTTTATGAACGTCCTATGTCGCCACTGGATGACAAATTCATTTTAAGCGACAGGTGATTGTGCACATGAAGCATACGTGTTAGCTGAGCGGTTTGATGCCTGGGGTTTGTAGTCCAACAGCGAGACAGGTGAAGGGGCGACTCTATCTCTCTATCTCTCTCTCTCTCTCTCTCTCTCTCTCTCTCTCTCTCTCTCTCTCTCTCTCTCTCTCTCTCTCTCTCTCTCTCTCTCTCTCTCTCTCTCTCTCTATCTATATATATATATATATATATATATATATATATATTATATATATATATATTTTATATATATATATATATATATATATATATATATATATATATATATATATATATATATATATATATATATATATATATATACTCTCCTCTCTCTCTCTCTCTCTCTCTCTCTCTCTCTCTCTCTCTCTCTCTCTCTCTCTCTCTCTCTCTCCCTCTCTCTCTCTCCCTCCCCCCCCCCCCCCCCCCCCCCCCCCCCCTTTACCACTCTCTATTTGTGTGCTAAATTAGTTTGAATTGGCCGTCGGTATGTGCTACGGTCTAGCTGGAGATTCAGTCCGTTTATTGCCCATCCAGGATTGACTCGGACATGAAAACATTAACAGACCATAATAGTCTCTTCCACAGATCCAAGGAAAGTTAGACATTAATGTCTATGGGCAGTACAATTCACTGCCATTAAGTCATAACAAGAACAATGCCAGAAATTTTGGTTAGATTTGAAACGCCGGGTTGCTAGTTTTCACTGAAATCCGTCTTTGTACGGGGGAGCTTTCAAAGGCAGGCCCTTGTGGACAAGTATTAGTGTGACGTTGCATAGCTGGCAGTGTGGTACTGTAGCGCCACTGCGACACTGCGATCATCGCAAGACAAATAGTGGTCAGCTTGGCGACAGGAAGACCACTAGAGCAAAGATAGGTCATCAATGGTTACGACACAAGAGAGGTCATCATATGCGTCAAAATAGCTGGCGAACTGGCGACCCTGGAATCACGAGACAGAGCCGCAGATGTGCATAGCCCATGTCGAGGGAGGGGACGAGTGGTCTAGGGTAAGATGCTCGTCTCACAATCGAAAGGTTGTGGGTTCGAGTCTCACCTGTCGCTACTCTTCGCCCGCGCGACCAATCGGCGTGAGAGATTGGCGACGCTACATGGCTCAACGGTCGACGTGTCGTAAAACCAATAACCAACCAACCATGTCGAGGGAGGGGCAGTGGGACACACCTCATACATGGAGGTGTCCTGGTGTAGTCACCGCCCCTGTCGACGGAGGGACAGTGGGACGTACCTCGTACATGGAGGTGTCCTGGTGTAGTCACCGTCCCTGTCGACGGAGGGGCAGTGGGACGTACCTCGTACATGGAGGTGTCCTGGTGTAGTCACCGTCCCTGTCGACGGAGGGGCAGTGGGACGTACCTCGTACATGGAGGTGTCCTGGTGTAGTCACCGCCCCTGTCGACGGAGGGACAGTGGGACGTACCTCGTACATGGAGGTGTCCTGGTGTAGTCACCGTCCCTGTCGACGGAGGGGCAGTGGGACGTACCTCGTGCATGGAGGTGTCCTGGTGTAGCCAGCGCACCTCGCGGCTGAGCGTGTTCACCATTCGCAGCGCGAACAAGCCCTGGTAGGGGCGGGGCCCGAGGCTGTCGTGGGTCACCAGCAGGTCAATGAGGTACTGAAACAGATAAATGACGTCACCATAGGCTCCAAACAGTCGGAATGTGGCGTCATCACCAGGTCGGTGTTACGTCACCGGTTAACAACCGAGTGTCATTGCCAACAGGTCAATCACGACACAAGGTGATTATCGACATTGCTCGACAGCAAACACGGAAAATGGACAGATGCATCCAACGCAACCTCTAAACACCCAAATATGATATGGAATGATATGGAGGATAACAGGATGATATCTGTATCTTCTATATGAAATGAATGTTGCAAATATAAAGCAGGGCGATCGCTGACCACTCCTATCAGCAATGGGTCGTGACCACTCCTATCAGCAATGGGTCGTGACCACTCCTATCAGCAATGGGTCGTGACCACTCCTATCAGCAATGGGTCGCTGGCGACAGACACGGTCAGGGGATACCTTCAACAGAATTGCCGCACAGTGAAGACGTGCTCCCAACTGAACGCATCACAATGTATCACCGGTCACCACCACCCTACTATACACATCACAATGTATCACCAGTCACCACCTCCCAACTGAACACATCACAATGTATCACCGGTCACCACCACCCTACTATACACATCACAATGTATCACCAGTCACCACCTCCCAACTGAACACATCACAATGTATCACCGGTCACCACCACCCATCTGGATAAATCACAATGTATCACCGGTCACCACCACTCAACTGAGCACATCACAATGTATCACCGGTCATCACCACCCAACTGAACACATCACAATGTATCACCGGTCACCACCACCCTACTATACACATCACAATGTATCGCCAGTCACCACCTCCCAACTGAACACATCACAATGTATCATCGGTCATCACCACCCATCTGGATAAATCACAATGTATCACCAGTCACCACCACCCAACTGAACACATCACAATGTATCACCAGTCACCACCACCCAACTGAACACATCACAAGGTATCACCGGTCACCACCACCCGACTGAACACATCACCAGGTATCACCGGTCGCCGCCACCCAACTGAACACATCACCAGGTATCACCGGTCACCACGCCGCCCGGCAGGGTCCGGCTGGGTCCGGCTGGGTCCGGCTGGGTCCGGCTACGCCGTGACACTATCATGACGCGGCACCGTCACATCGTCAATAAAGATCAGACGTCGTCTGATATCATCGCAGAACAGGACCACCAACGGCGCGACCATTCAGCTGACAAGCATGCCTTCGGGTAATCCGGTCGGCCGACGGCACCGCCGACAAAAGCGGCGCGTGACTTCGCATTCGGCCGCTGGCCGGGTGTCACTCTGTCACTCTGTCACTCTGTCGGCCACTGGCCGGTCGTCACTCTGTCGGCCACTGGCCGGTCGTCACTCTGTCGGCCGCTGGCCGAGTGTCACTCTGTCGGCCGCTGGCCAGGCGTCACTGTCGGCCGCTGGCCGAGCGTCACTCTGTCGGCCGCTGGCCGAGTGTCACTCTGTCGGCCACTGGCCGGTCGTCACTCTGTCGGCTACTGGCCGGTCGTCACTCTGTTGGCCACTGGCCGGCCGTCACTCTGTCGGCCGCTGGCCGAGTGTCACTCTGTCGGCCACTGGCCGGGTGTCACTGTCGGCCACTGGCCGGACGTCACTCTGTCGGCCACTGGCAGGACGTCACTCTGTCGGCCGCTGGCCGGACGTCACTCTGTCGGCCGCTGGCCGGACGTCACTCTGTCGGCCGCTGGCCGGACGTCACTCTGTCGGCCGCTGGCCGGACGTCACTCTGTCGGCCGCTAGCCGGACGTCACTCTGTCGGCCGCTGGCCGGACGTCACTCTGTCGGCCGCTGGCCGGACGTCACTCTGTCGGCCGCTCAAATCGGCGAGCCAGAGATACGACCGACCTGCCAGTATGTGCTTCCCGGATGACCAGCTGACTGGGGCTAACCACGTTCGGCTGGCGTCGGTGCCGAGCGCCGCGCGAGTTCAACAGCCGTCGGCACGAGCATGTGCGCGTGCCGACGGCCGGCGCGGCCGGCGCGGCGTGTATATCCGACAGGCTGGCAATCAGCCCACATCAAACCGGTCAAATCGGTCCGGCCGGCCGGCGCCGCCAGCCAACACGTGCCGACTGACAGCGCCTCGTAACCAGCCCTGCACCCCACACCCCACACCTGTACTGCATACAGCCCTGTACCACCCCCACACCATCCTGCCCTCCCAGAGCGCCCCGTAACCAGCCCTGCAGCCCTCCCCCACACCATCCTGCCCTCCCATGGCGCCCCGTAACCAGCCCTGCACCCCCACCCCACACCTGTACTGCATACAGCCCTGTACCACCCCCACACCATCCTGCCCTCCCAGAGCGCCCCGTAACCAGCCCTGCAGCCCCCCCCACACCATCCTGCCCTCCCACGGCGCCCCCGTAACCAGCCTTGCACCCCCACCCCACACCTGTACTGCATACAGCCCTGTACCACCCCCACACCATCCTGCCCTCCCAGAGCGCCCCCTAACCAGCCCTGCAGCCCCCCACACCATCCTGCCGTCCCACGGCGCCCCGTAACCAGCCCTGCACCCCACACCACACCTGCACTATATACAGCCCTGCACCACACCCCACACCATCCTCCCCTCCCAGAGCGCAGTAGGAGAAATGTGGGAGGGGAAGAGCAAACACTTCGAAACACTGCTTCAGGAATGACACTGCATCAGAGCCGTTCACGGAGGCTGCGGCTATCTGAAAGTGCAAGTTTATAGATTCAACTATTCAGTGCAATGTTTGTTTTTGTTATTTTGAAATACCAATGCTATCCAAGTAGTCTTAAAGCCCCTGTGGCAGTGGCCCGAGGAGTTGAATCTCCCTGCCCAACATCCTAGGGCGAGAATTCATAATTAACATAGGTAAGATGTAAAGGTAGAACATTGTGTTAATAGACGAAGCACGTCATCGTCGGATATATCATCATAGTCAGAGTCTAACATTACCAAACCATCATTCAGTACGGGGTACAAAGCGATGGGAACCTGATCCGCTTGAAGGGCTATAATGCTATAACATAATCTACGACATCATAGTCATGAATGCCATTCTTTTCTTTGACATGACCGCATTGAGAAATAAGACTCGCGTAACTTATGGCTTCATGGGAAAAGCTTCAGCAGAAAATCCTCGGACTTGACCACCAGAGAAACTTGCAACCAGCTCAGCGAAACCTTACCACCAGAATTGGTCATTCGGGTGAGCTACGCCCCCCCCCCTCCCGACATGGCCTCTGACCTGTCGTACGCCGCAGCAGCAGGTGGGCCAGGTCATCCCACATTACACACAGTCGGAAATTGCCTCTGACCTGTCGCACGCCACAGCAGCAGGTGGGTCACCTCACATGACCCACAGCTGCAAGTGGCGGCTGCTTTCTACCGAGCGGACGTGATTTCGCCACGCCGCTGGGCGTTATGCGCCGCCGACAGTCCGTGTCTTTATCCACGTGGAAGCTTCCCAGCGAGCGACACCTCGCGCTATCAGCCGGTGATGTGCACGTGGACATACGTGACGTCACATGGACAGACGCGACGCAGCGACCGGCGATAGGTCGCGGCCGGCCCGCCATGTCAGGTGACATCACATGACATGTGTCGCTGTCAGTAGGTGCTGCCGTGTGAAGTGACATAACACATGTGTCGCTGTCAGTAGGTGCTGCCGTGTGAAGTGACATAACACATGTGTCGCTGTCAGTAGCACCCCATCACATTTCCACTCCTTACTCCCACTACCCGAGAAATGCCAACCAAGAACTGTGGACCTACTGACATCATACGTGACGACTTTCTGACTTCAGTTCCTAAACGAAGAGCAACCATGTCAGCAACGGGAGACAGTGGCAATGTCAGTTCATGCTGACTAATTGTGCGGAGTATTTAGAATCCTGAGCGGATCGAGAGATCGTCGACCTAATATTCACCACGGATGCACATCGACACATGCGACCAATACAACTCCGCAAACGCTGTAAATGCGGAAATGTGAGATGTCGGTACTCTAACAACACGCAAGGTGCGTGTAGGCAGTGGCGTCGCCACGAAATTCTTCCAGGGGGGGCAAGGTCGAAAGGGGGCCTCCTGTTCCCCGAAAGGGGGCCTCCATTGTGTTAGGGTCTCATATTGTTTTTAGGCTCTTATACTATGGTTCGAGGATGGGGAACATGATTTCATATTGGTTTTTGTTTGTTCTTGGCATGGTGCATCATTTACTCAAAACGTAATAGCACTAATCATTTTCGCTGGAAACTGGGCCATACCAGGGTATAAATAAGTAATATTTGGATAAATACATAAGTGCCAAAACAAACCATCGTCTCAATGCTTTCTCGAATCTTCCCGCTGGCCTCTAGATTGCAGCGAGCTGGCGGGGCTGGTGCTAAGCATATCTTACAGATATCTCCCATTGATCAACCCACTTTTAAGTCCTCCAAGTCTAACTGAATATAGCTAGATTCATCACTACTGTTATTTATTCCCACCAGCTTGATGTCATAAGCAAAGCTTGAACGACCATTTCTCAGTCCAAGGACGACAATTTCGTAAAGGTGACAACGAGAAGTGGATTGCATTGGTTTTTTTTAGCGTCCTCTTAGGAATTTGTTTATTTTCATAACATTTGGTGCTGGCTGCAAGGCAACTGTCACACGAGCTAAAATATATCCTCAGCGAATAAATTCACGGCAAGAACAAGCATTGAACACCAATGCATAAATGACAATGCAACAATGCAACAATGTCAGTACATACATAATCCAAGCCTTCAAATTCCACGCCGTCACGCCCATCGTTTTCGCTGTGCTGTACCGTTTTGTAAATGACGTTGAGAAGGTATGGAAGCTGGGAAGCTCTAATCATGCAGGCTGTAATAACAGAAAAGAAGTTTTTTGGAAGAAAATGCATTTAAAAACATCACTCATTCCATTTCATATGGGGCATGGATGTTGTATTGTATGCTTATGAGGGGTAATTTGTCCCCTCAATGTTGGCTTTTCCCCATGGGCGTATGTTTCGGAAAATTATTGAGGGACCAGTGGAGTGCCTATATTTGCGTCAAGCAGGAGGGGGCAAACGGATTTGCAGGGAGAGGGGGGGGCACCTACGACCATTAAAAAGTCCTTGGATTTCGACCGCTATTTTGTCAAAGGGTACATTTCGACATAATATAATTAGTCATCAACTATATTGTCCTGTGGAGGGGCCTAATCTACCACTATGGTTTCTGATTGATCGGATTTCAACCCTAACTCCACCACTCAGTTCTAAGGTTTTCTTTTGGTATCCCTTGATAAGTTACCTCACACTGCTGAAATTACACGTATACCACTAACCCGGATCGGTATCCCAAAAAATCAAGCTGGAGCCCTCCAAAAAGGAGAGATTCCAACAAATAAATGTCCGGGTCAGCAAAAATGGCTCTGTTGCACCGAATATTTTTTCCAGATGCCTTCTAAAATTGCGTATGACACCGAAAAGCATACCGGATCTCGAAAAATCGAGGTGGGATACAAAAACATGGCGTCAGAGGTTCGAAAATCAGGCCGGGATCCGGACTTTAAAAAAAACCAGAAAAGATCCACACAAATCGCGTTGAGCCCAGAAAGCTGGCATTGGGTCTCCGGAACCACGCGCCTAGGCGCGATAAGTCGCGCTGGGACCCAGACAAAATCGCACCGAAGCCCCAAAATCATACTGGGGCCCCACAAATGTGCGTCAGAAGCCCGAAATATACACAGCGGGACCCTAAGAGTACAACGGTGCCAGAAAGTACAACTAGCCCTCCAAAGCGCACAGAGTCTGCCAAAAAGCGATAGGGCCTTAAAACATGAGTTGCAGCCCTAAATAAACATACCGGGAGCTCTAAGAAAAATACACTGCAAGCTCGCAAGGCGCACAGGGGCCATGAGAACGCACAAGGGCCTGGAAAAGAGGCTGGGGCCACAAAAGGCAACATAGTTCCAAAACGTACAAAACGACCGGGAGCTAGATAAACACATCGGGATCTTCGAAAACGCCCAGACACGTAAAAAATACTCGGTGCACAAAAAAAACACAACAAGGCCCTAAAACGAGCAGGGTTTAGAAGATGTATTAGGCCCATAACTTCAAAGTAAAATGTATTACCCACCACTTTAAAATACAAAATTTTACAATTTCTGGCATTCCAGTTCATAACACCCGGTCGCCACGACGGCAACGTCGGTGCACACCCATTTTTCGTATTCGGTGCATTCGCCACACTTCGTGCTATGCTATGGTTTCTGCTAGGCCTTCTGCGTTTTGCTAATTGCTGCCACATGATAGACTTTCGCCATATTTGGCGTGATGGAATGATTCGCATGGGCGTTCGCTTCGAAAAAGTCGATTGATTAAATTCGATCATTAGTTTCCTACTTCCCACATTTTCTGGTAGTTATGAAATGCGGTTTCCGCTGAGCTTTGATGCACTTCATATCTTTGCTGCTATCCTCCCAGATTGGATACCGAACCGAGGCCAAGCCTTGGCGTTCTTTTTTGGACTCGTTGCGTCTTTCTTGGTCTATGATTGTGTATTATGGCTCCAATCCATTTTTGTTAGGGGCCTAAAGCATTTTCGAACCCCCTGCTCGTTTTAGGGTTTGTTGAATTTTTGTGCACAGAGTAATTTTTTTTACGTGTCGGCGTTTTCGAAGATCCCGATGTGTTTATTTAGCGACGGTCTTTTTGTTTGCTTTGGAACCATGTTGCCTTTTGTGGCCCCAGCCACCTTTTCAGGCTATTGTGCGTTATCATGACCCCTGTGTGCCTTGAGAGCTTCCGGTGTATTTTTTAGACCTCCCGGTATGTATATCTATGGCTGCAACGCATGTGTGAAGGCCCTGTCGCTTTTGTGAGACTGTGCGCTTTGGAGGGTCAGTTGTATTTTCGGCCCCCGTTGTGCTCTTAGGGTCCCGATGTGTTTATTTTGGGCTTCTGACGCACACTTGTGGGGCCCAAGTACAATTTTGGGGCTTCGGTACGATGTTTCTAGGTCCCAGAGTGGCTTATCGCACCCAGGCGCGTGGTTCCGGAGACCCAACCCCAGTTTTCTGGGCTCAATATGATTTTGTGAAACTTTTCTGATTTTTTTAAAGTCCGAATCCCGGCCTGATTTCTCGAGCCCTTGGCGCCATGTTTTTGTATCCCACCTCGATTGTTCGAGATCCGGTTTCTTTTTCGGTGCCGTACGCAATTTGTGAAGGCATCTGATAATATGTTCGGTGCTCCAGAGCCATTTTTTTACCTGGGCATTTAGTTGTTGGAATCCATCCTTATTTTGGAGGGCTCCAGCTTGATTTGTGTTTGTGTTTGTGGTCACACTGTGCTTACGTGTGGCCCTAGAGGGCAATTTTTAGAGCCTCGACGGGACTACCGATGGGAATTGTGGGTCCCAAGCGCGATATTTGGGGAGCCCGGTTCGAGTTTGTGCGATGCGTTGTATTTAGCTGTGGCCCCAACGCGATTTTGGCGGTTGCTGTCGCAATTTTTCGGGCCTCGGAGCGAGTTTTCCGGGGCTCGCCGTATTTATTTGGAGACCCATACGCGAATTCTGGTGGACCGACGAGAATTTTGGTGGCACCAGCGCGATTTTTGAGGCCCCGACATGATTCTTGGGAGCTTATCCCTCTCAGGATGGAGGGGGCATTTGCCCCTTTGATATAGCACTGCGGCCACTGAAGGAGTTTTTTTTTGTCCCAGAGTGACATTCCGGTTAAAATTGATTTTGAGGGCAGCTGCAACTTTTGGGGCCCCGGCGCGACCTTCTGGGCCTCCAGTGTGATTTTCAAGGGCTGCGACGCGACTTTTTTGGGTCCAATGTGATCTTTTGGGCCCCGACGTTATTTTCTTGGATCCCTAGCGCGAGCTATAGCGGCCTCGACACTTTTTGGGGGTCCAATGCGTTTTGGAGGCTTTTGGCGTCATTGTTGGGCCCCCCAGAGTGATTATCCATGTCCGGATTGTTCTTCGTTGCTCCGGCTTCATTTGTTTTGGTCCCAATGAGACTGTTGGGGCACGGTACGACCTGTTGTGCCCCTGGCATGATTTTCGTGGTCCGGGCGTGAATTTTTGGCACCCCAGGCTCAGCGTAATTTGCGGGGGCCCCGGCCGGATCTTTTGGGACCCATATCGTGATTTTAAAATACCCAGATTCGACTCTTACTACTTCTTAGGGGGTTCTTCTTGCAAATTTTAGGCCTCCTGTCGCGTCGTCTCATTTCCTAGAGCCTTTTTACCGGTTTTCGATGTCTCCTTGTGTGTCCTACCCTCCTCTCCCGTCTTGGAGGGCCTCCTCTTGCATTCTGGGGCCCCTTTAACATGGCATGGGGCTTCCTCTCATCTTCGAGGGGCATTCTCTGCCAAATTAGGGGCCTCTTGCCACGCCTCGTGTGCCTCCTCCTTTATCCTGGCAAAGCCTTACCCGTCTTGAGGGATCTTCAATTTTGGAAACCTCACCTCCTTCCATACCTGCTATCACTCCCATCCTAAGGGCCTCCTCTCATTCCCCTGGGAACTCTTTCCAGTCTTCGGGTCCTCATTTGGTCCTGGAGACCTACTCCTTCTCGAGTCCGGCAGGTTCCTCATTTCTCTTCTAGAGGCCTTCTTTTTCAAATTAGGGACCTCCTCTCACGTCTTGGGGGCCTCCTGCTCTGCATTCTCCTGCTCTGCGCTCTGGATTCGATCTTTAGCCATCTTAGGGGTGGTCTCTTATCTTCTGGTGGGCTCATCTTCTCTCCCAGGCGCCTCCTCTGCCAAATTACTGGCAACCTTTCCTATCTTAGTGGCCTTGTTATTTCCCGGGGACCTTCTTATCCGTCTTCGAGCCTTCTTTTCCGCTTGGGAGCCATCTCTCGTTTCCAATGGCCTTTCTCTCCTATTTTAGGGGCCTCCTCGTTCATCATGGGGTCTCATTTCCAATCTTGTGCCGTTCTCTTCCGAATTAGGTGCCTCCTGCCACGTCTCTGGATCATCATTTTCTATCTCGGTGGAACCTCACCCGTTTTGGGCCTGCTTTTGCGTCTCCGAAACCTCATCTCATATCCAATGGCTTCCTTTTCCGTCTTAGGGCCTCCTCTCATATTCTGGGGCCTCCTTTCCGGTGTTGGAGCCTCTTTTGCAATCCTGGTTGCCTCCGTGCCACTTTTGACACTCTCTTGATTTCTGGGGACTCCTACCCTCTCCTAGGTGACTCCTTTTTTTCAAATTAGGGGCCTCCACTCGCGTCATGGGGGCCTCCTTATCTGTGTCTGGAGCCTCATTATCCTCTTAGCAGGGCGCTTTTGCGTCCTAGTCCTAGATTTTCTCTTCCAGGTTCCTCTTCTTCCAAAATATGGGCCTCATCTGGTTGGTCTCCGTGGCCTTCTCTCATTCCTGCGGAGACCTTCTTATCCGTCTTGGGGCCCCTATTGCGTCCGGAGAAGTCTCCCCTATCAGGTCTTAATTTTATATTGCAGGGGCATCCTCTTCCGTCTTGGGGGCCTCGTTTTCCAACTTAAGAATATCCAACTTAAGAATATCCTGCCACCCATCGGAAGCCTTTTCGTCTAACCTGGGTGGCTTCTTGCCCGTCTCGGTGGCATCCTTTCCGTCCTGAGGGCCTCCTTTTCGTGCTGGGGTCTCCTTCTCGTCCTGGGGCCTCCTTTTCGTCCTGGTGGCCTCCTTTTCGTCCTGGGGGCCTCCTTTTCGTCCTGGGGACCTCATCCCAATCTCTGTTCTACGTCTTGGGGATTCCTTTGCGTTCTGGGGCATCCTTTTCGTCCTGGGGGGCCTCCTTTTCGTCGTGGGGGCCACCTCACAATCTCTGTTCTACGTCTTAGGGGCCTGCTTTTCGCCCTGGGGGCCACCTCACAATCTCTGTTCTACGTCTTAGGGGCCTGCTTTTCGCCCTGGGGGCCTCATTTTCGTCCTGGGGACCTGATCCAAATCTCTGTTCTACGTCTTGGGGGCATCCTTTTCGTCCTTTGGTGCATCCTTTTCGTCCTGGGGTTGGTTGGTTGATTGTTGGAGTGTAGGGGCGCATGGACTGCGTCTTTCGTCCTGGGGGCCTCCTTTTCGTCCTGGGAGCCTCCTTTTTCGTCCTGGGGGCCTCCTTTTCGTCCTGGGGGCCTCCTTTTTGTCCTGGCGGCCTCCTCCCAATCTCTGTTCTACGTCTTGGTGCCTTCCTTTTCGTCCTGGGGCCTCCTTTTCGTCCTGGGGGCCTCCTTTTCGTCCTGGGGGCCTCCTCCCAATCTCTGTTCTACGTCTTGGGGCCTCCTTTTCGTCCTTGGGTGCATCCTTTTCGTCCTGGGGTCTCCTTTTCGTCCTGGGGGCCTCCTCCCAATCTCTGTTCTACGTCTTGGTGCCTCCCTTTCGTCCTGGGGCCTCCTTTTCGTCCCGGGGGGCCTCCTTTTCGTCCTGGGGGGCCTCCTCCCAATCTCTGTTCTACGTCTTGGGGCCTCCTTTTCGTCCTTGGGTGCATCCTTTTCGTCATGTGGTCTCCTTTTCGTCCTGGGGGCCTCCTTTTCGTCCTGGGGGCCTCCTTTTCGTCCTGGGGGCCTCCTCCCAATCTCTGTTCTACGTCTTTGGGCCTCTTTTTCGTCCTGGGGGCCTCCTTTTCGTCCTGGGGGCCTCCTTTTCGTCCCGGGGGCCTCCTTTTCGTCCTGGAGGCCTCCTCCCAATCTCTGTTCTACGTCTTGGGGCCTCCTTTTCGTCATGGGGCCTCCTTTTCGTCCTGGGGGCCTCCTCCCAATCTCTGTTCTACGCTCTTATAGAGACCTGATTATATTTCCTGGTGGCCTCGTCAGTCTTGAGGCCTCATTGACAGCATGATATTTTGTCCCGTCGGCCTCCTTGCTCACCTTTTTTGCTGTGCATTTGTGGATAGGGGCCTCCTCAAATTTCAGGGGGGTTGGCGCCCCCCAGTTTCACGGCAGGGGGGGGGCGTCTGCCCCCCTGCCCCCCGGTGGCGACGCCCTTGCGTGTAGGATGCGATGCTCCAGGCCTTGACATTGTGTCGTAAAAGGGGAGCTCCCCAGGCTGAATTCAGAACATGTTGAAGCAACACGAACTGACCGAGCGGAAGGAACTGACCGAGCTGGCCAGACCAGCCGAACTACCATCACTGGTACAACTTGTCAATTGAGCTGAACCGATCACATGTGCAGCTGATGTTGCCGGATGGTGCCAGGAAGTGCCATTCATCCATCCGCCCCGGAAACGCCGCTCAACGGTGTCGACAAACCAACGAGTGTTGGCCGGATACACCGCCAGAGAAACTCAACTGGGCCGGGTCACAGAGCATGCAGCAAGTGCCGAGTTTCGTCACAGCCGTGTCCCAGCTGGCCACTGGACAGTGGAGACTGGAACACTCCGGTGGTGTAAGGCTTCGTCTGTCCCAGCTGGCCACTGGACAGTGGAGACTGGAACACTCCGGTGGTGTAAGGCTTCGTCTGTCCCAGCTGGCCACTGGACAGTGGAGACTGGAACGCTCCGGTGGTGTAAGGCTTCGTCTGTCCCAGCTGGCCACTGGACAGTGGAGACTGGAACGCTCCGGTGGTGTAAGGCTTCGTCTGTCCCAGCTGGCCACTGGACAGTGGAGACCGGAACACTCCGGTGGTGTAAGGCTTCGTCTGTCCCAGCTGGCCACTGGACAGTGGAGACTGGAACGCTCCGGTGGTGTAAGGCTTCGTCTGTCCCAGCTGGCCACTGGACAGTGGAGACCGGAACACTCCGGTGGTGTAAGGCTTCGTATGAGCATGAGTTGCTGTCACATCGTTCAAAGACATTCTGAAGCAAAACGCATTCGGTACGGAAATATTAGCCGGTATTAACCAATTTCGCTCGTGTGAAACAGCAGTAGGTTCGGTTGGTTGGTTGGTTATTGGTTTTACGACACGTCGACCGTTGAGTCATGTAGCGTCGCCAATCTCTCACGCCGATTGGGCGCGGGCGAAGAGTAGCGACAGGTGAGACTCGAACCCACAACCTTTCGATTGTGAGACGAGGATCTTACCCCTAGACCACTCGTCCCCAGCAGTAGGTTCGGAAAACGGGCTGATCCAGAGGGTATTCCGGCCATGCCACAGTAGGTTCGGAAAACGGGCTGATCCAGATGGGTATTCTGGCCATGTCCTGTTCATCAAAAGCGACCAGATGTTCGCAAATAAAAATTACACAAATCAGCAAATGTCTCGGATATTTACACATTTTATGCGGAAAACACAGTTCAAAAACCACTCCTGCACCGAGCAGCCAATCAAACTCGGCAGTTACAAAATACATATTTAAAAAAAAGATATTATTTCTTCCCATGCGAGTTGAAAACGACCATTTAGATACGCGGGCGTTAAAACAGGCCCGTAACCAGGCTGAAGAACTCTGGGCGCATGCTCCCACACCCTTGACGATTTCGGCTGGCTACCAACCTGGTTGAAAATATAAAACTGAGCAACTAACGACTAGTTGAGCCCGGCCTAGGCTCACCCCTGGCTCAGCAGTTGGATCGAAGAGGAATCCCAGAAACAAAAACAGGAAAGCGGAGATGCCGGTCGCTGACTGAGGTGGCAGCGACGGTGACGGTGACGGTGACGGTGACGGTGACGGTGACGGTGACGGTGACGGTGACGGTGACGGTGACGGTGACGGCGACGGCGACGGCGACGGCGACGGCGACGGCGACGGCGACGGCGACGGCGACGGCGACGGCGACGGCGACGGCGACGGCGACGGCGACGGTGACGGTGACGGTGACGGTGACGGTGACGGTGACGGCGACGCCTTCGACACGGATGCTGGGGAACATGGGTGGATGTTCAAGGACATGGACCCATGTCGAAAAACATGGGTGGAATTCGAGGGACATGCATGGTTTCTTAAGGACATTGGTGGATATCGAAGGACATGCCGGGGGATGTCGAAGTGGGCTTGTTGTCATCCCAGCGCCAGTCCGACTCGACTTTTGCATCCGGCGCCAGTCTGAGCGCCGGGCGCCAGTCTGAGCGCCGGCCGCCAGTGCTGGGGTTTCCGGTCATGATGGATGGACAGTCGGTCGCCACTATAAACAGAGCATCGTCAGCACTACCGCCAGCTGCTCTGTGCTCATGAGCGGTCATCAGCTGTTCTGTGCTCGTGAGCGGTAATCAGCTGTTCTGTGCTCGTGAGCGGTCATCAGCTGTTCTGTGCTTGTGAGCGGTCATCAGCTGTTCTGTGCTCGTCAGCGGTCATCAGCTGTTCTGTGCTTGTGAGCGGTCATCAGCTATTCTGTGCTCGTGAGCGGTCATCAGCTGTTCTGTGCTTGTGAGCGGTCATCAGCTGTTCTGTGCTCGTGAGCGGTCATCAGCTGTTCTGTGCTCGTGAGCGGTCATCAGCTGTTCTGTGCTCGTGAGCGGTCATCAGCTGCTCTGTGCTCGTGAGCGGTCATCAGCTGTTCTGTGCTCGTGAGCGGTCATCAGCTGTTCTGTGCTCGTGAGCGGTCATCAGCTGTTCTGTGCTTGTGAGCGGTCATCAGCTGCTCTGTGCTCATGAGCGGTCATCAGCTGTTCTGTACTCGTGAGCGGTCATCAGCTGTTCTGTGCTCGTGAGTGGTCATCAGCTGTTCTGTGCTCGTGAGCGGTCATCAGCTGTCCTGTGCTCGTGAGCGGTCATCAGCTGTTCTGTGCTCGTGAGCGGTCATCAGCTGTTCTGTGCTCGTGAGCGGTCATCAGCTGTCCTGTGCTCGTGAGCGGTCATCAGCTGTCCTGTGCTCGTGAGCGGTCATCAGCTGTTCTGTGCTCGTGAGCGGTCATCAGCTGTTCTGTGCTCGTGAGCGGTCATCAGCTGTTCTGTGCTCGTGAGCGGTCATCAGCTGCTCTGTGCTCGTGAGCGGCCACCCTCTGCTCTGTGCTCCTGCGCGGGCACATCGACGGAGGCGCCGTCTGCTATCACTCGATCGAAACCGCGCCGCCGCGCCGCAGCATCGACACAGCCAAACTGGCCAGCAGAGTTAGACACGGACATGATGAAGGAACAAAGGTCCGCGTGCGTCTGGCTCGACACCAGGCCGCGTTGGAACAGGGAGGCCGGAAAGGGTGACGGGGGCAGGTCAACGTCCGCCGCTACCAGGTGCAAATCCAGCGCCGCCGGCGGTCGACAGAAGTATTACATTCGGCGGACGAGTCTGTTGGACGAGTCTCGTGGGCGAGTCGGGTGGGCGAGTCTGGTGGACGAGTCTGGTGGACGAGTTTGGTGGACGAGTTTGGTGGACGAGTTTGGTGGACGAATATGGTGGTGGAGCGCTAACTGGTGCCGCAGAGGAAAGTGCACATCGCCCGATCAACTCGTATGGTATGCCCCTACCGTTCTAGCGACGGACGCTACTGCGGCCTGCCGGGCCAGCAATCAATTAGGATGCCCAACCTCCAGCAAAAAACGTCTTGGCGTGACATCCCATGCTCAATTTTGCGCATACCCAACATGTCACGCAACATCTTCAGTCATACTCCCCAAAATAGGCCACGAGAAGGCTGCAATACGAGGATAGCATAGGAGACATATTATGGACCGTCAACTGAGGAAGGTCCGACAGATCCGTATTCATTCAACAGCTTAACACAGGAACAGACCAGTCCAGTGTAATGTGAGATCGGTCGATAACCAACAGGAGACAGGCAAACCCAAACGCAAAGCGAACTGCGCATGGCTCGGTTACCTTGACGTCGGTGTTCTCCGAGTACTTGACCAGCTGACAGCCGGTGGGCAGGTGGATTCGCAGGGTGGGCCGGTCCTTCTCCGGTGACCCGGTGGAGATGACCAGCGAGTCAGAGGTCAAACTGGTCTGGCTCGACTCGGTCTGGCCGCTGCTCATCGTGGACGGGTCGTCAAGCCTGCAGAGGAGGGACCATGGCGTCAATAACTGGACGACAAAGCAACTCATCGACAACGTCGTCCCAGACAAAGCGACCGCCGGGATTTGGCGGATATCCAGGTGGAGCGGAGCGCAGCGGAGCACTCGCGGGGAGTATGCCACATACACCTCACACCGCGGCACCAACAGTAGCGGGGAGTATGCCACATACACCTCACACCGCGGCACCAACAGTAGCGGGGAGTATGCCACATACACCTCACACCGCGGCACCAACAGTAGCGGGGAGTATGCCACATACACCTCACACCGCGGCACCAACAGTGGCGGGGAGTATGCCACATACACATCACACCGCGGCACCAACAGTGGCGGGGAGTATGCCACATACACATCACACCGCGGCACCAACAGTGGCGGGGAGTATGCCACATACACATCACACCGCGGCACCAACAGTAGCGGGGAGTATGCCATATACACATCACACCGCGGACCAACAGTGCGGGAGTATGCCATATACACATCACACCGCGGCACCAACAGTAGCGGGGAGTATGCCACATACACCTCACACCCCACCACACCCTCACACCGCGGCAACAACAGTAGCGAGGAGTATGCCACATACACATCACACCGCGGCACCAACAGTGGCGGGGAGTATGCCCCATACACATCACACAGCGGGAACAATAGTAGCGGGGAGTATGCCACACGCACATCACACCGCTGCAACAACAGTAGCGGGGAGTATGCCACATACACATCACACCGCTGCACCAACAGTAGCGGGGAGTATGCCACACGCACATCCCACCGCGGCACCAACAGTAGCGGGGAGCATGCCACATGCACCTCACACCGCGGCACCAACAGTAGCGGGGAGTATGCCACACGCACATCCCACCGCGGCAACAACAGTGGCGGGGAGTATGCCACATACACATCACACAGCAGCACCAACAGTAGCGGGGAGTATGCCACATACACATCACACCGCGGCACCAACAGTAGCGGGGAGTATGCCACATACACCACACCGCGGCAACAACAGTCGACCACATCACACCGCGGTAATAATAGTATCGGGGAGTATGCCACATACACATCACACCGCGGCAACAATAGTAGCGGGGAGTATGCCACATACACATCACACCGCGGGAACAATAGTAGCGGGGAGTATGCCACACGCACATACCACCGCGGCAACAATAGTAGCGGGGAGTATGCACATACACATCACACCGCGGCAACAACAATAGCGGGGAGTATGCCACACGCACATACCACCGCGGCAACAATAGTAGCGGGGAGTATGCACATACACATCCCACCGCGGCACCAACAGTAGCGGGGAGTATGCCACACGCACATACCACCGCGGCAACAATAGTATCGGGAAGCATGCCACACGTACATACCACCGCTGGAACAATAGTAGCGGGGAGTATGCCACACGCACATACCACCGCGGCAACAATAGTAGTGGGGAGTATGCCACACGCACATCCCACCGCGGTTATAATAGTAGCGGGGAGTATGCCACATGCACATCCCACCGCGGCAACAATAGTAGCGGGGAGTATACCACACGCACATCACACCGCGGGAACAATAGTAGCGGGGAGTATGCCACACGCACATCACACCGCGGTAATAATAGTGGCGGGGAGTATGCCACACGTACATACCACCACGGCAACAATAGTAGCGGGGAGTATGCCACACGCACATCACACCGCGGGAACAATAGTAGCGGGGAGTATGCCACACGCACATCACACCGCGGTAATAATAGTGGCGGGGAGTATGCCACACGTACATACCACCACGGCAACAATAGTAGCGGGGAGTATGCCACACGCACATCACACCGCGGTAATAATAGTGGTGGGGAATATGCCACATGCACATCACACCGCGGCAACAATAACACAAGGCAGTGACAAACGGCCGTTGGCCATCTGATAGGCCAGCGCATACGCGGCCACGACTATCATCTCGATCTGTGCCTGTCGGGTGATGATTCTCGGTTGAGTAACGAGTCAACAATGGGCCGGGGCGCGATGCTACCTTCTACCAAACGCAGGCATCATCACCCGCCTGGACAATAGCTGGCACAGACTAGGACACGAACCGTTGAGACCTGCTTCCCGCACGGGGTTTGAAATCAGGTCGGAAATTAACGGCAACGGGGACACGCCTTCTTGCAGAAAAATACGGGAAGCACCACACTGTCCGACTGTACCAGACGACATTGTCGGATTCTGATGGGATCAGGAACACCCTACGAGAATCTATGGATCATAAGAGGGCGTTACCAGGTCCTAACAGATGCTACTGGGTTCTGGCGGGTCCTCCAGGTTTATTACGAGACCCTGACAAATTCTTCACGTTCCCCATAGGTCGTCATAGGTCCTCACGAGGCCCTGACGGCTACTCATGGGTACACACACATGACCAGGTAAACACGTGTCAGTCAGTCGTCACAGTTGACTACTGACGAGCGGCGTGCCCACGTCCGGAGTCGAGAGTCCCGTCACAAACAACTCGACATTGGCGGAAATGTCAGTGGCGTAACAGACGGTCGCAACCCCGGCCGACATGTACCGACTCGAGCGTGTTGAGATATGACCCCTCGAGGAGCAAGCCCCTGTCGTGGGCCCGAACCGGACACGGACACGGACCGTGCAGATGTAGGTGTCGAGACACCCACCGAGGAGCATGACCCCTGTCGTGGGCCCCGAACCGGACACGGACACGGACCGTGCAGATGTAGGTGTCGAGACACCCACCGAGGAGCATGACCCCTGTCGTGGGCCCGAACCGGACACGGACACGGACCGTGCAGATGTAGGTGTCGAGACACCCACCGAGGAGCATGACCCCTGTCGTGGGCCCGAACCCGGACACGGACACGGACCGTGCAGATGTAGGTGTCGAGACACCCACCGAGGAGCATGACCCTGTCGTGGGCCCGAACCGGACACGGACACGGACCGTGCAGATGTAGGTGTCGAGACACCCACCGAGGAGCATGACCCCTGTCGTGGGCCCGAACCGGACACGGACACGGACCGTGCAGATGTAGGTGTCGAGACACCCACCGAGGAACAGCCACACCCCTGCCGTGGGCCCGAACCGGACACGGACACGGACCGTGCAGATGTAGGTGTCGAGACACCCACCGAGGAACAGCCACACCCCTGCCGTGGGTCCGTACCGGACACGGACCGTGCAGATGTAGGTGTCGAGACACCCACCGAGGAACAGCCACACCCCTGCCGTGAGTCCGTACCGGACACGGACACGGACCGTGCAGATGTAGGTGTCGAGACACCCACCGAGGAACAGCCACACCCCTGCCGTGGGTCCGTACCGGACACGGACCGTGCAGATGTAGGTGTCGAGACACCCACCGAGGAACAGCCACACCCCTGCCGTGGGTCCGTACCGGACACGGACACGGACCGTGCAGATGTAGGTGTCGAGACACCCACCCGAGGAACAGCCACACCCCTGCCGTGGGTCCGTACCGGACACGGACCGTGCAGATGTAGGTGTCGAGACACCCACCGAGGAACAGCCACACCCCTGCCGTGGGCCCGAACCGGACACGGACACGGACCGTGCAGATGTAGGTGTCGAGACACCCACCGAGGAACAGCCACACCCCTGCCGTGGGTCCGTACCGGACACGGACCGTGCAGATGTAGGTGTCGAGACATGACCCACCGAGGAACAGCCACACCCTGCCGTGGGTCCGTACCGGACACGGACCGTGCAGATGTAGGTGTCGAGACACCCACCGAGGAACAGCCACACCACTGCCGTGGGTCCGTACCGGACACGGACCCTGCAGATGTAGGTGTCGAGACACCCACCGAGGAACAGCCACACCCCTGCCGTGGGTCCGTACCGGACACGGACCGTGCAGATGTAGGTGTCGAGACACCCACCGAGGAACAACCACACCCCTGCCGTGGGTCCGTACCGGACACGGACCGTGCAGATGTAGGTGTCGAGACACCCACCGAGGCCAGCCACACCCTGCCGTGGGCCCGAACCGGACACGGACACGGACCGTGCAGATGTAGGTGTCGAGACACCAACCGAGGAACAGGCACACCCCTACCGTGGGCCCGTACCGGACACGGACCGTGCAGATGTAGGTGTCGAGAGACACGACCCACCGAGGAACAGCCACACCCCTGTCGTGGGTCCGTACCAGACACGGACCGTGCAGATATGGTGTCGAGACACCCACCGAGGAACAGCCACACCCCTGCCGTGAGTCCGTACCGGACACCGGACCGTGCAGATGTAGGTGTCGAGACACCCACCGAGGAACAGCCACACCCACGCCGTGGGCCGTACCGGACACGGACCGTGCAGATGCTGGTAATAACGTCGGCACTGTCGATGTATGTGGATGGCGCATCGCCACAGCAAGCATAATCCTTTATCAACCCTTACTGCCTCATCTGCCTGATCTGCCGGCGGCAGTCCGACCGAGAGATGGGACAGGATGGACAGGTCAGGTCGACAGGTCCAGGTCGACAGGTCCGACGTTAATCACAGTAGGCGACAGTCTACGCCGCAGATCAGCTGGATCCGACGGTCCACAGCTCGGCACGGGCGACACGCCAGGTCATATCCACGTCACAGTGACGAATGCTGGCCGGGACGGCGCGTGCAGCCCGGCCAGCCTGACTGAGTGTTCAGATGTTCCCAGGCCCTCACCAAGAGGGCAATCAGATGTTCCCAGGCCCTCACCAAGAGGGCAATCAGATGTTCCCAAGCCCACACCAAGAGGGCGATCAGACGTTCCCAGGCCCACACCAAGAGGGCGATCAGATGTTCCCAGGCTCACACCGAGAGGTGATCAGATGTTCCCAGGCCCTCACCAAGAGGGCGATCAGATGTTCCCAGGCCCACACCGAGAGGGTGATCAGATGTTCCCA